>JPFL01000125.1:4298-157112 GCA_000733385.1 Paramecium biaurelia
TTTTTTCAACTTAGGATCCTGTCATTTGATTATCAGATTATTAGGAAGCTAATGTTTTAAAATCAGCAATCTATTATTGAAGTTCTTGATTTTATAGGATTTAAGCATTCAATTATGTATATATTTCTTAATTTGATTTATGTAAATTGTTGATTATATTTTAATTGTCTTCTTAAATTTTATCAGAATATTTCTTTTACTCCTACAATCCTTAGATTTCTAAATCTTATAAAGTTATTTTTTTTCTTAATTATTCATTAGCCTCTATAAGTTATTAATCTACATCTTGATTGATTATTTATAATGGTTAATTTTGAATTTCTTTTACTTATAGTTATAATTCTGTTACTAACTTATGTTTTGTCATTAAGAGTTCTTCAATTTATAAAATGTATTTTTTTAAAGTCTCTTTTTCTTCATCAACTTATGGTTATTATGCAATTTAAACTGTCTTTCTTCTTAAATTCTAAAACTCATTAGATTGAGTGACTGAATAAATAAGCATGTCATCATCTTATTCATTTTATTATTAGGTATTTTAATCTTTATGAATTTCAATTTTAATTTAATGTGTTTCCTTATTCTTTTCCAATGGCCTAGAAACAATTACACTTTGTGTCATTCCAAGAGAATGAGATAAAAAGATAATTAATTTTGTTTGTACATAGTTTTTTTCAATCATTCCAGATAATACTCCTTTCATAATTTATCCCTCGATTTCATCAAATTATTGATTGAATTATTTGATTTCATCAAATGCTATGTAGAAAGAAGAAGCCAAACATTTCAAAAAGTTATCATAACCTAAAGTAGGGCTTAAGAACATTTAATTGAAAAAGAAAAAACTAGTTTACAAAAGAAAGAAGTTAATTCCAAATGGTTATAAGTATCTTGATATTTTATTTCTCATAAAAGGCTTAACTAGTGTAACTTCACTTTGTTTAAGTTTAAAAGCCTGTTCCAAAACTTAAGCAATCTTTTCTGTTTCACTAATATAATCATAAGGAGTCTTTTTTAATTAAGATGGATAAGTATTAAATGGAATTATATCTGAATAAAGCATAGTTAGTAATACATATGCTGATGCTTCTGAGGAAAAGCATAGTAAAAAGAGAGTAATCAAGATTTAATCTGAACTATATCCAATATCTGGATATTAGATTAAAAGAGAGCCTAACACCTTGCTGATTTTTTAAGTCAATAATTCATGTTCATTATCTTTGATTAAATATGTAATGAATTCTCTAAGGGAGAAATTGAGATTCAACCATAATTCTATCATGACTGAATTCAACTCTGACTTCATTTTCTAATAATCACTATTTTCTTTTATTGGACTTTATTCTTTCTGTGCTTTCTCATATTCCTGTCATATTCAATATATCTATACTTGATTTGCATGTTCTATTGTCAATCCTGAGGCTTTTAGCCACTCAACAGCAAATGTATTAGTTCCAAAAACAATTTTTTATTGTTCAATGAACCTTTTGATCCAATCGCTTTCATCTTTACAAGAATTACAAATTCTTCTTGGTCTTTTGCTTGGACCTGTCTCTGTTATATAGATAATCTTATGTTCTGAACATTATTTACAAACAGCACGTCGACATCTAAAATATCAAGATTTTATAGAACCTTTTGCACTAATGCTCAGGTTTCAACAACCCAAATTCCTTTTGACACAACTAACATCTCTTGAATTTTCCTCGAGCTTCAGAGATCAGAACTGTTTTAATATGGGCTTGGGCTAATGATTTTCTTTGAGACATAATTTTAAGATTTAAATTAGAATAAAGCTTAACTTATGAAATCTGAATTTGTGTGTTTCTGAGTAATTCAATTATAATGAATCACTATATTAATTAGTATTCTAAAAATAATCATTTCTTTATTATCATTTGGAAAATAATAATGAAAACACTATTGTTTTTTCATTTTTTTTTCAGAACAATTATATAAAAATAATTAATATATTTTTAAATCTTTAATTTAAAATGGTCAAGATGAACGTTCTAAATGATTGCCTTCGTTCCATTGTGAATGCTGAAAGGTACACTTTATTGTTTAATTAGAAAAGATAAGGAAGAAAATAAGTCTTAATTAGACCAACATCCAAATTAGTTGTGAAATTCTTATAGGTCATGTAGAGACACGGATATATTGGAGAGTTTGAAATTGTCGATGATCATAGAAGTGGCAAAATTGTAGTAGAATTATTGGGTAGAGATTGTAATATATGCAAGGTCGCATTAATAAATGTGGAGTTATTTCACCTCGTTATGATGTTACTTTAGGTGAATTCGAGAAATGGGCTAACAATATTTTACCAGCTAGACAATTTGGATGTGTTGTCTTAACTACTAATGTTGGCATTCTTACTCACGAAGAAGCTAGATAAAGACATATTGGAGGTAAAATCCTTGGTTTCTTCTATTGAGTTTTATACAAAGTACATTCATACACATACAATATAAATAACTAAATTATCATTGTATTTATTTTAAACAAAAATTGTACAAATCAATTTTAATATTTTATATTATCGAATAAGTTAAATAATCATTTTAATTGCCCACCATTTATGCCTGTCAATCTAGTTGAACTACTCTTGACTTTTTTTTTAAATAATTTTTCTTCCTCATCCAATTTATCATCATCAACTCCTTAGACATAAACCATTTGATCCATGTCTGCCATCTCCATAATATCATTGACCTTCTCTTTGAAATATTCGTGTTAATAATATAATGTACTTGTTATTTATTAATCTTAATAGCTCTCCCAATAAGCAGTTGCTTTTTTTTCTAAACAACTATCCTTTCTTACTTTATACACCATATCATTTCCCTCAATTTACATTAAAGAGAAGGGGAAAATACTTTTAGAATTAACTTGTTGCTGAGGATTCTAGATCTTATAGATGGGAAATGAATCTGATAATACTTAATCAAAAGTTAATTGATATTTTCTAGCTTCCAAATATAAAGTTGCTAAAAATTTGGCAACACTTTCCATTTTCTCATCTGGTGGTTCTTGAGGAATGACTGGTATTTAAGGTAATTAAGGTTGAATAGGTTATGGGATTACTGGAGGTACAATTACAGGTGGTTTTTCTTCAAATTTGAGTTTGTCTATGATTAGATCTTCTATTTATTTTTCAAATTTAAGAATCTAATCCTCCTTTTTTTATTTTTCTTTTTTTTATTATTCATTTAATTCTCTCCATTAAAGAATTTCTTTTGAAATATTCTCAAACATTTCATCAGCTCTATCTACAATATTAATTGGACATTTATCTGAACATTATCTAACAAAACAATCTTTAGGCCATACTCTAATTTCTGAATTATTATCTTTTTCTTTTTTAGATTAATCAAAGAATTCTTTAATGAATTTACAAAAATTAAATCTTCTCTCAATTTCCATAGCTTTTTCTCTTTAAATACTTTAATCTATAATATTTGAAACAAGCAAAAGATCTTTTTTCAATAATACTATTTTCTAACCCAAATTTTCCATTTCATTAACTCCTCTTGTATTTTGTGCATTACCTCTTCTTAATTTCATTGTTCTATCCATCGGTTATGTCCGAGGACGAAATGCCAAATGAGGATTACTATCCTCATAATATGGATGCATTAGAAATCTTGTAAGTGAACGCGATAAGTGCTATCTTTACTTTTTAAAATAGTTATATAATTATTCCTAAAGAGTATTTGTTTATTGATTTATAGTTCGTGGCAAAGTAGGTTTCAATTTAAGAAATTCACTAAAATCTATTTCTACATCTTTTCCACTCTTAGCATCAAGTAATGCAAGGTACAATTCAAAATCTTCAATAGTAATGGGAATTTGTAGCTTTTCATTGATGGTCTATAAGAAATGTACATCCTCTTCAGTTAATTCATAAGTAGTGGCATCTGGATAAACAGGTGCCTTATATAAAATGTAATCTTCACGACATTTCGATGGAAGTTATGATTTGAGTGAGGGCTCTTCAAATTATTTAGGTCTAAATAATAATGAGTATAATATAAAAATAATTATGGCAGGTATGGAGGAGAAAAGAAAGAAAAATTCACATTCAAGAAAGGTGAATTGCTCTCTCTTAAACTCCTCTTTTTTGTAATTATACAGATATGAACAATTTACTTTTCTTTTATTAGTTAATCTGGAGTAATGATTTATTCTATGTTTTTGATTTCTGCCTCATGTCCTTCAGCATTGTTGAATGCTTCTAAAGTGCCTATGGTAAGTACTGGCTTTGATGCATCTATCTGTCTTGGTCTTTACTTCATTTTCTGAGCTACTGCCAATCGTTTAATAATTAAAGAAACTTGAATAATATAGGAAGATACTATCCCAAGCAAAAAAGAAAACAATACAAATCAAACAAATAACACAAGAAAACTCTTCTTTTTATAATATTACTAATTCTCTAATCTCTCTCTTCTTATTAAGTCCATCTTTCACGTTTAATTAATACTCCAACATTTATGCTCTAATCCTTATATCTCACTCTCCTTTAACACAAATTCTGATAATTCAACAATCTCTACAAGTTTTCATTATAAATATTAATGAACTAAATTTAAATAGTAGATAAATTTGATGATTCTTTCGAAAATTCAAAATACTACATTTGATTAAGGTCAAATCAAATATTATTTTTGAGTCACCTTATGATTTCTAATCTTAATTTGATAACTTCATGATAAACCTGAAGAAGAATTTATTTTGAATCAATTGTATATTTGACTACTCTTTTGAATTCCTATAAGGAAAAATGAATCAGTTCCTACAATCAGGAATGATCTCTTATTTTGAATGATTAACATCACTTATTAATCAAATTAATACTTCATAGGAAATTACTATAATAAATCTAAACCTACTGAGATTCCATTTTAACTTTAGTTTAAATAAACTAAAGAATATATTACAATATAAATGGTTGATAAAGAGGAGAAGTTGAATTCAAGGCTAAAATATGATATATTTAATATATATCCAAACCTAGTATGAAACTTAAACAAATAAATAGATTTATAAAATAGTAATAAGAAGAATAGAAAAGACTCAAAAAATTTCAAGGAATTGATGAAGAAGATATAAAGATAACAAAATTTGATTAGACATTAGAAATATTGAATGACTTTGTGTATATCAAATATATCTTTATTGAATAGATAGAATAAAGTATAAACATGTATTTTTTGCAATTTTTAATTTCATTTTTATATCCTAAAGTCTAAACTATTCAAAATTTATTATTGATATTTAATATATTAATTAAGATTCAACTATATTTATGTGATAGTTCATTAGAGGGGACAGTAAATATGTTTACATATAATTTTAATGTTTAAATTATGTATGGTTAAGGAAGAATAAATTATGATAATTGAGTAGATATAATAAAATTATGAGGTAGAATTTGGAAAATAATAATGAGAATTATATTCATAAGAAATTGAATTCTTTTTAAATTTTTTAATTAAAAATTATTTTATAGAAATAAATAAATATTCAATAACAATCTAAATTCTGAGTAATTACTCAAAATTAATGACTAAAATACCACAATTTCAAAAATGAAAGAAAATAATAAATGATGATGTTGAACTATTATATTTTTTTGATTCATCCTTTAGTATATTTTCAAATGTATTCTATTATTCTAAATAATGTTTAGAAAGTAATTGTACAGTAAAAAATGTTAAAAGGAACTAAGAACAAAAACAATAGTTATAAATAAACTCTTCTAATTTAGAGAAGTTATGTCTTTGATAAAAATTAGATCTAGAGAACAATTGAGAAGAAGTATTTTGAGAGATCAAATGAGAATAGGCAGAGGTAAGGGAACAAAGGTCTTTGATATGTAAAGAATGTGAAGGAAAAGTGTGTAAGACAGGTTTAATTATAAGATTGAATGATGAATATAATTATGATGAAGATGATTGAATTTATTTTATTTTATGGGGGAGAAAAGAATTGACAAATATCTATTTAATCCTAAGGATCTTATTGGGGAAGGTTCATATGCTTAAGTGTACAGAGGGAGAGATGAAAAGACAGGAGTAAAGGTAGCGATAAAAGTGTTAAACAAATCTGTTATAAATGCGTATTTTAGATTGATCAAAATTTAGAGATGATTATTTAAGAGAAGGGTTGGTCTCAGAGATAAAAGTAATGTAGAAATTGAAGAGTCCAAACATAGTATCATTAATGGATGTGATGGAAACCAATAATAATTATTATATAATTCAAGAATATTGTGATAGTGGAGATCTTGATAAATTGATTGAGAAGTATTTTGTAATGTGAAATCATTAGTTATGTTGGATAAAAGAAAACTATGCCTGAGAAAGATGCAGTCAAATTTATGATTGACATTTTGAATGGATTCATTTAACTAATAAAAAATGGTATTATTCATAGAGATTTGAAACCAGCCAACATTTTAATAGATAAAGGAGTATAAATTTCAATCATATAATAGAATTTCAAATTAGCAGATTTTGGATTTGCAAAATGTGTTGACAATTTTAAAAAGGATATGTTAGCATCATTAGTAGGAACACCATTATATATGTCACCATAAATATTGGATAATAAAAAATACACTTCCAAAACTGATATATGGAGTATTGCTTTTATCTTTTATGAAGCACTTTTTGGTAAAAGTAAATATTCTCTTTTTATCAATTATTTAGCTCCTTGGACTGCAAGATCACCTTAAGAACTCCTTAAAAATATTAGAAATTAACCTTTGTCATTTAAAGGACCTTAAGTCTCTAAAGAAGCTTAAGAATTTTTAACTGGGTGTTTACAAGCTGAAGAAAAGGATAGATTATCATGGGATGAGATCTATCGTCATCCTTTATTTAAAGGACATTTTACTGATTTTATTAAAAATGTTAGTATTTTAGAGGACAAAGCTACTTATTTAATTAACGATATTAGATAAATGATTATTAAAGAATAGATTGATATAGGAGAATTATTTGCAGAATTAGACATGACTAAAGATAAAGCATTAAATGTAAATGAGTTAGGAAAGTTTTTACAAAGAGTAGATAAAAATTTAACGAGAGAAGAAATTGAATATATATTTAATAAATTTGATGATGATGGAAATAATCTAATAGAATTTAATGAATTCAAAAAGTGGTTGGAAGAAAATGATGTAAAATGTTATTTAGAATTAAATTTAGTGTAGAATGACAGCATCTGAAGTTAGTAGAACTAAAAAGAAAGTTAGTATTCTTATGAAACCACAATAAGACATTTAAGCAGGGTCACTTGATGATAGAGCAAGGACAGTCATTGAAAAACTCAAAGTATCAATTGTCAAATACAATATCAATCTTTTAGAATTGTTTAATAAAGTATTTTCTTTTAAGTATTCTAGTATGATAAATCAGCTAATCATGAATTAGATGTTTCAGAGTTAGGTAAATTATTAAAGAAAATTGATCAATCTGTGACAGATGAAGAAGCTAAAGCCATCTTTACATTTTTTGATCATAATAAAGATGGATCTGTTTCATTTAATGAATTTGAATTTGTATTGAAAGAATGCTTAGTTAAATAAAAAATCAAGTAGTGACAATGATATATCTACAAATCGTTAAAAATGTTATAAGATATTATTTCACACAACTCCTATCAAAGAATTGTAAATCTTCATAAAAATAATAATTGCTTGATTCAATGGATTAATAACATATGGTCTTAATCCTCTTGCTAATGTAAACCAACCAATTGTTTTTCTTAACTTTGTCTTATACACTTTATCATTCTCTGCCATTTTCAAATGATGTTCATATGATGTTCTAGGAATCCCTTCATCTCCTAAAAAATTCTTAATCAAAATATCAATATCTAAATTATCTTTATTACTTACTTTCACGAAATGATTTCTCTTCTATCTCTGTAATTAAAGGGGCATCAATTTAAAATTCTCTTAATAAACATATTGGAGATAAAATAGAAAATACAATACCCAATTTAGGAAAACTGAAATAAACATTTAAAAAATATGACAAGATAGCTGAATAACCTATTAAATAACCTATATATGTATGTAAATAATAAGGCAAATGATCCTAATAAGGAATTTTTAATGATAAATATCCTGTTGTTATATAGATTGCATAAAGTAAATAATCTACGTGTTTAATTATCAAAGTGATTAATGAATTTTCTGGTAAAATTATAACCAAAATGTCAAATAATGAAGTTTGAAGCAATAACAAAAAACTGAATAGTAAAGCTTACAATGTTAATTTAATTTGATCAATTATAGTAGAGAATCCTACATTATTGTCTCTTTTTAAATTGTAAATCAAAAATTGTCTATTTTATTTCACATTTGTCTCATATTAAATCGCTGTTTATGTAATTTTGCCTACATATACCAATTATCGAATATTGTTTTCAAGGTATAAGAGCACTGGTATAATTTGAATCAACATTAAAATTAGTTTAGGAATTGATAATAAGGACAACAAATACACCAATAAGTCAATGAAAATAACGATTGCTAATTTTATGCCAGCAAATTGTATTGCTTGGATTAAATATTTTTAAATATCATTGCAATATTTCTCTTTTGTATCAAAAGCATATTTTCTGATACCCTTCATAAATTAAATGCTATCAAATAATCCATAAAGGAATAATATCGATTACGTTTTTATATATTACATAAAATATTATATAAATGAATTTCATATTATGAAAATTAAATATTCATCTTTGATTTTCTATTATTTTATTATAATAATTAATCATCAAGTCTCTTGAGTATTTTGTTATTAATTTTATAATACTATTTTCAAAATTATATGTACAAGTTTATAAAGGAAATTTAATTAAGAATAAAATATGAAATACTTAAAACACAAAGTTGACAAAAATCTTTAAAATTAAACATTTTTGATTTTCTAATATTTTAAAAAATTCAAAGGTATGTGATTTATTTAAAAATTGTAAGACAAATTGATTTTATAAAAATGTTTGACTATTATTTTATCAAATTATTTATATTAACACATAATAAAAATAATTAACGAAATGAGTCAATAGAATGCAAAAAACTTAAGAGACTTGCTTATAAAATAATAAATTAATAGTAAAATTAAATTTAAAGGGGAACCTATTAATAAAATTCAACAAAGTAGAAAATAATCAGGTAATTGGGATAAAAAAGTAGATATAACCTAATGTTATTGTAATTAAAAGAACTGCAATATTTGTGGGAAGAAAAGAGTTGTTATTAATGCTTCTCCTTTGCTTAAAATGAAGGTTAGCACAAAAAACCAACCTTGTGAACCTGATAGTAAAAGAGAGTTTAAAGTAACAAGCTCAGTCTCAGCACATTAATCCCCTAATCGTGAAAAATAATATCAGATGCAATAAACGTTCTTACAAAAACAAATTTAGAGTCATCTGTAGCAACTTTAAGAAGCACGTCCTTAATCAAGATAAATACCTAAAGAATAATTCAATAAACCATAATTTTATCAAAACATGGACAATTTTTTAAATAATTATTATCAAAAAAGCAATTTAAGCAGTTCATAGTTATATTAAAACAGTTTTAGTGTTAAATCAAAAGTAATTCCAAAAAGAATAGAATCTAAGAGTCATGTCTAAAGTAATACTCATACTTCATTTAAATTGAAACTCAATTAATAAGGAAATAAATTTTCAGCTGTATCTTATTGAATTTAAATTAGATAATCAACTCTGGATCAGTTGAATCAGCTCCAAATTCTCCAAATAACCATGAAAATTCAACTAAAAGTAAAATAACACCTAATGATTCAATTACAAAAAGTAAAATTAATTAAAATGATTCTAAAATAAGTGATGTAAGAAGAAAATCTACAGGAGAGATCTCAGAAAAAACCTAAGTCTTAAGTTAAAAGATAGAAGAATAAGTAAATAGAGTGCATTTTAAATTTTTGTATGTAATTGGAAAAGGTGGATTTGGAAGAGTTTGGAGAGTAGAAATGAAAAGAAATAAAAAATTATATGCATTAAAAGAAATGTCAAAGGCTAAAGTAATCTAAAAAAGAAGTGTTAATTCAGTTTTAAATGAGAAATATTTATTAGAACATCTACATCATCCTTTTTTAGTTAATATGTTGTATGCATTTTAAGATAGAGAAAATTTGTTTTTGATTATAGATTTATTGACTGGTGGAGATCTTAGATTTCATTTAGGAAGAATGAGAAAATTTAGTGAAGCTTAAACTAGTAATGATTGTTTTATTATAATAGAATTTTTTGTTGCTTGCATATTATTGGCTTTAACTTATTTACATTAAAATGGGATTATTCATAGAGATTTAAAGCCTGAAAACTTAGTATTAGATGAAGATGGATATATGAGATTAACAGATTTAGGCATTGCTAGAATGAATAAAGGAAATAATGCTGGAGATACATCAGGAACACCTGGATATATGGCACCAGAGGTAATGTGTAGATTGGATCATTCAGTTGTGGTTGATTATTATGCTCTAGGAGTAATAACATATGAATTGATGCTTGGAAGAAGACCTTATAATGGTAGAACTAGACAAGATATCAGAGAATAAATTCTAGCAAAGTAAGTTCAAGTAAAAAGGGAAGAGTTACCTTTAGGATGGAGTGAGAGCTCTCTTGATTTTGTAAATTAGGTATATTTATTTGATGATATTTATTAGTTAATATTGAGAAAGCCAGAAAGAAGATTAGGAAGTAATGGGATTGAAGAGATATTACATCATACTTGGTTGAAAGGGTATCCTTGGGATGATTTGTTAAAAAAGAAAGTTTAAGCTCTATATGTACCAGGGGTAATTGAACTTGATAGAATGTTTAGGCTGTTGATGATAATTTCGATTTTCAGAATCAAATATCAGAGGAGACTTAATTGAATGATGAATAGTTATTAGAGAATTAAGGACTTTTAAGGAGAGATACTGTTTAATGTATGTAAAATGAATAAATTGTAGCTTTATTTGATGGATATAATTTTGATGTTGAATTAAAAAACATTTAACATTAATAAACATAAAAGAATTTTACTTAAAGAAAATCATAACCTGTTTCTCCAGAGAAAAGAACATGATATTAAAAATTATTAATAATAAATGATAGTCAACTTTTTTTTAATTTAGTTATATCATCTAAGATATCCTCTTCATAAAGTTTTAATGACATTTATTTTTTGAGTGTTTCATATCTTTCATCTAATTCTCCATATTTAATAAGTAAATCATCAATATAATTATTTTTTTAATCGATTCCTTGTAGTAATTCTTCACATTTCTTTTGTAATAATCGAATAACTTCTTAATTTTGAACTAGTTTTTCTTATTCATAGAGTTTTGCCTTTAACAGTTGGATTTCCTATAGGCTTGACTAAGACTCATACCCTTAGGTATTTGTTATGGATCTCTTTGATATCATTTTCAATGCGAGCCTTGAGTGTATTTTCAAATTATTTGTTAAAGTCATTAATAATAAGTTAATTATTGGAAGTAAGTTCATCTAATTCTTTTTTCTTGTCATTATACAATAACATTAATTGTTAATTCTCTGATTTTAAGGAAGCCACTAATTGATTTAGTTGTCTAAGTTCTTTATCATAATTTTCTTTGATAGACAATTAATCTTCCAATTATTATTTAAAATGAATTAAACTGATTTGACAATCAGAAATAAATTGCCTATTTAAAAGATGATATGAATACTTCATTTCATTAATTTATAAATATTGGTTTTCAATTATTTTATCTTATTCTTGACATCTAGATTTGAATATTCTCAAATCTTCAAATTAGTTATAGATTTGAGGTTAAAGAGTTGGATGAATGCTATTGTGCTTTGAAGTGGAATATCTTTATTCATCCTAAATGAAAGTTGCTGTAGAATGTGATTGAGTCCGTAAAGGAGATTTACTCATAATTCGTTAAAATGACATGATAATATTAAATTCCAAATTTATCTGGAATATTAAAATAATTGTATTTAAACCAATCATCCTAATGTGAAATATTAATATTTATTTTTAAAAGTTTAGGAATGGATCCAAAGTATGTCTTATATCATAAACAATTATAGGAAGTAACCTTAACCTAATTAACCAAATTAACCTAGTTAACCTAACTAACCTAACTAATAGGGATAATCAGAAAAAAAAGATGTTTCTACAGCTATTTTAGACAGAAAGAAAGCACCAAACAGATTAATAGCAGAGGAAGCCCTATAAGATGATAACACAGTGATTTAATTGTCTTAAGCCAAAATGAACGAGCTTAAATTGTTTAAGGGTGCACCAGTATTGTTAAAGGGAAAGAAGAGAAAGGAAACAGTGGCAGTCCCTATTCCAGATAAATTAGATAATGAAAAGATTAGACTTAATAAAGTCATTAGAAAAAATTTACGCATTAAATTAGGAGACATTGTGACCATCAAACCATTAGATTAAGTAATATAAAATTAAATATTTAAATAGGTTCCAACCTTAACCAAAGTACATGTACTTCCATTTGATGATTCAGTAGAAGGTATTAAGGGAGATTTAGCTTAAACCTATTTGATCCCTTATTTCAAAGATGCTTATAGACCAGTAAAGAAAGGTGATTACTTTATTTGCAGAGGAGGATTCAAAGCAGTAGAATTCAAAATTATTGCAACTGAACCAGGAGAAATTGGTATAGTTGGTCCAACAACTACCTTATTTACTGAAGGTGAACCAGTAAAAAGAGAAGATGAAGAAAAATTAGATGAAGTAGGTTATGATGATGTTGGTGGATGTCGTAAATAAATGGCATAAATCAGAGAAATGATTGAATTACCATTAAGACACCCATAATTATTCAAAACTTTAGGTGTCAAACCACCAAGAGGAGTTTTATTATATGGACCACCAGGATCTGGAAAAACATTGATTGCTAGAGCTGTTGCTAATGAAACAGGAGCATTCTTCTTCTTGATTAATGGTCCTGAAATTATGAGTAAAATGGCAGGAGAAGCAGAAGGAAATCTTAGAAAGGCATTTGAAGAAGGAGAAAAGAACAGTCCTGCTATTATCTTCATTGATGAAATAGATTCTATTGCACCAAAAAGAGAAAAAGTTAGTGGTGAAGTAGAAAGAAGAGTTGTCTCTTAATTATTAACATTGATGGATGGTTTGAAGGGAAGAGGTTAAGTCATTGTTATTGGTGCTACAAATAGACCTAATTCAATTGACCCAGCATTAAGAAGATTTGGTAGATTCGATAGAGAAATTGACATTGGAGTACCTGATGAAGTAGGAAGAATGGAAATCTTAAGAATCCATACTAAAAATATGAAATTAGCTGAGGATGTTGATCTTGCTGCTATTGCCAAAGATACTCATGGTTTTGTTGGAGCAGATATGGCTGCACTTTGTACAGAAAGTGCATTGTAATGTATCAGAGAGAAAATGGATGTCATTGATTTAGAAGATGAAAAATTAGATGCTGCTATCTTAGAAGCTATGGCTGTTACACAAGAACATTTCAAATTTGCTATGGGATAAGTTAATCCTTCATCTTTAAGAGAAACTGTTGTTGAAGTACCAAATGTTAAATGGGAAGACATTGGTGGTTTAGAAGAAGTTAAAAAATAATTATAAGAAATGATCTTATTCCCTATTGAACATCCTGAAAAATTCCATAAATTTGGTATGTAACCATCCAAAGGTGTTCTATTTTATGGACCACCAGGATGTGGTAAAACATTATTGGCTAAAGCAGTTGCAAGTGAATGTTCTGCTAATTTCATTTCAATAAAAGGACCTGAATTATTGACTATGTGGTTTGGTGAATCAGAATCCAATGTCAGAGAAGTATTTGATAAAGCCAGATAAGCATCACCCTGTGTCTTATTCTTTGATGAATTAGATTCTATTGCTGTCTAAAGAGGTGGTAGTGCAGGTGATGCTGGTGGTGCTGGTGATAGAGTTATCAATTAATTATTGACTGAAATGGACGGTGTTAGTGCTAAAAAGAGTGTCTTCTTTATTGGAGCAACAAACAGACCAGAAATTTTGGATGAGGCTATTATTAGACCTGGTAGATTAGATTAATTGATCTACATTCCTTTACCAGATGAACCATCCAGACTTAATGTGTTTTAAGCTAATCTTAGAAAAACTCCTGTTGCTAATAATGTTGATCTTGCTTATCTTGCTAAAATTACTGATGGATTCTCAGGTGCTGATATCACTGAAATCTGTTAAAGAGCTGCTAAGGCTGCTGTTAGAGATGTATCAATTTATTATTATATGATAGTCTATTGAAGCAGAAGCAAGACAAAAGTAAGCACTTTAAATGGCTCCAAATAAGGCAGCTTAACTTAGCAAAATTGATCCAGTCCCAGACCTCAATCGTAAGCATTTTGAAGAAGCACTTAGACATGCTAGAAAATCAGTTACAAATATTGTATATTTAATTTTCTAAACATTTAGGACTTATAAAAATTTGAAGAATTCAAAAAGAAATTTGATCCTTCATTCAACAAAGGAAATAATTAAGGAGGATTTTCTTTCAAATGGCCTGAAGCTGGTGGCTAATAATTTGCAAGAGGTTAATAAAGTAGAATCTAAGAAGAAGATGATCTTTATGGAAATTGATTAAGATATATATATATAAGAAAAGTTATCATTTAATTATATATCTCTTTTTTAAATAATAAGTTAATAATGCAATATATTTAAATGAATAAAATAATTCATTTCTTTGCAGGGCCTTTCCTTTTTGCTAAATATATTAATTAATTATTTTGATACCCTCTTTCTTTTATTCTTCTTCATATTTCTTTTGATGATCTAATGCCTATTATTTCAATTATTCAATTGCTAAGCGTAATGCTGTTATCTGTGCTTACTTCAATCTATCAGCTTCCTCTAATTAAGCCAATTATGTCAAATATGGTTTTAGCATTTCTTTAGCTTCATGTTCTGATTGATCCATTCTATTTTATATAAATATAAATATAAATATATTATGATATAATTAATACAATATAAACAGAATTCAATTTCTTTTTTGTTATTTTTAATTTTTTAATTGTTCATACCTTAGATTGATTTTTAACTCCAATAACCACCTCCAAAAATAGCACATATGAGTACTAAGAAAAAAGCATAATTAAAATAATTTGGTTTGGATGTTAAAGAAGAACCTTAATTTTATTCTTTCCATGCATTGACCATTCAGATTCAACCTTCTAAGTTTATTAATATTATTATTTTATTTTATTTTTTTTGTCAATATCACCCAAATCCTTTTCCAATTTCTTTATTATATTAAGTAACACTTCTTCCTCTTTTGTTAATGTTACATCAATTCCAATATATTTATTATAATTAAAGTCTTTTACAACATCCTTGTAAGTCAAACTTGATAAAATCTAATAAAATATTGAGATTATTTATTTACTTCACTATTAACATCAATTTCTTAAACACAAGATAAAATCATTTACATTTGAATTTTATGAAAAATTGATGTTTTGTTTCCATTTTCAATGCTCTCAATTATTTAATCCATGCTTTCCTTCTCATTATTTATATTTTTAATTGTCTTAATCCAACAAGCTCCAATTTTTCTTGATAGACTTTTTAATTATCATAAAAGGTAATTACATTTCTTCTTCATTCTCTTCTTATGCAAAAGTTGAAATCACCAAAAAAATAGAATTTATAGCATCAACGTGTACTAATTAATATTTTAATAAATGATAAAACAAATAATAAGGATGATAGAGTTTAAAATGAATTATTGTATTAATAAATATATCATTCATCTAGCAAATTATTAAATTCTTAATCTGAAAGCACTTTATCTTTTGATTTTGCTCTAATTAAATCAATTTCGACTAATTTCTTTTTTTCTTTCTATTTAGCTTCTTCTATTTATTATAACACTTTATCAAGCTCTTTTTATCTTGCCTAATACTAATTTTTAGTAATTATCCCTGTTCTTCCTTTTGATGATTCAATATCATCGACTGGATTATATGGTGCATCAACTTTTGGTTGAAAATCAATCGAATACCTATACCCAATATAAAAACTTGCTCCAGCAAATCCAATCAATAACAATATTTCAAATAATATTGCCATACGTGTTTATGAATATAATAATAATAATAAATATAAACAAATTAGTTTACAATAATAATTCCATTATTATACTATATACTCTTTAAACAATAAGTGAAAACTTCCAATTTAACAATTACATTTGTAAAATAATATTATCCTTTCCTATTTTTTATTAATTGATTTAATTATTAATATATATATTACAGTTAATGAATAAGTCGAGGGATTGGAGTGTTGTAGATGATGAATTAAATAGAAAATTAAAACATTTATAAGAGTTAAAATCTTCACTTGATGATTAATCTGCTGAATTATTACTTCAAAATAAGGATCAAAATTAAGGTATTACAATATTTTATTCAAAATTAGAATATAATAATGATATCAATTACTACAAGGAATTTTGGAGATATTATATTCTAAATGAAATGACAATAAAAAAAGTGAATGAATAACACTCATAAAATTAAAAATTACATGAAATAATAGTTGAAATTGATGTAATTAATTATAGTAATAGTATAGAAATTACAATAAGAATTACATCAAGCTTTAAGTTATCGACATAAAAAGAAAAATAGACGTACATCTTAAGAGATAGAGAAATCTTTTATATGTCCATATGAGAAATGTAATAAGTAATATGGAAGTGATGTTTCTTTAAATTTACATATCAAATTAAAACATGATGGAGGGAACAAAACAGACAGAGAAAAATTTGCCGTAAAATTTATTATTTATTGATTTCATTTAGAAAATGATTATTGAAGCATAATAAAATGGAGAAACAGTCAATGATTTGAATATCAACATTAAATTTCCTCCAGGATACTTGGATGTACAATTTATTTAATTGTAGCAATTCAAAACTCAATTTGTGTTAAGTTAATAAAATTAGTTAAATTAAGAAAGATAATCAATCGAACAAGATTGACATAATTGAACTAAATATAATATAATTTTCGTTTTTTGCTTATCACGATTTAAATCAGTCAAGTTTCTTTTATTAAAAACAGTCTAAAGAGTGAGACTATTCCTTTTTAACTTTTATAAATTAAAATTAAAATATAATATGAATTTAAGATTAGAATAAATAATACCTAGTTTGTAAAATAGCATTGTGAATCATACTTAATCAATTATTTTAGATGATTGTGTCTTGGAATTATAAAAATATTTGGAAAAAGAAATTCCAAATTATTTTTTAGTCTCCAAAACCAAGAAATTTGTTTTTAAGGATCAAATGACAACCAATGTGATAAGTACATAATTATATTATAGATAATAGCTTCTCTTTTAAATTTGACTAACCAGTCAGAATTTTTAAAGCCTTATGATAAAGAAATAACTATTACAACTCTTAATAAATTATATAAAATTGTATATGAAATATCAGAACATGAAAAAATTTAAGTTTTGATTAATCAAACTATTTTAAATATAGAAAGAGATACTACTAGATAATTATAGGATTTATAAGATTTATATTAATTACTATTCTCATCCAAATCTTGTGGTAAAATGATATTATTAAAATAATTTGATTAATATGTCAGAAAATTGCAATAATATACATATTTTTGGGAAAATTTAATTTTATTAGAAAATTAATAAACTATCCAAATTTAAAAGGAATCATTTGTTAAAGAAACAGATATCCTCAATAAAATTGAAGTTTGGAAAATGATTTTAACCTAAGAAAGAAATATTACACCAACATCTAAAGCTTCCTCACTCGTTTTAGAGCAATAAAAATTAATTTAAACTTAATCTCTTTAATAAAAGAATATACTTAAAGCTTTGTAATAATATTGTGGATTAGGTCTTTAAAAGAATTAATTATAATCTATCTAATTATTTGAAGAGCTAACAAAATAAGGTAATTCTTTAGCTAATGCTATTTTGGGTTAATTAATTGTAGAAGGTTAAATATTTGAGGGAAATTATGATAAAGTAAGAATATATATATGTCTATTAAAATAGGCATATGAATACTTTTCAGAGAGTGCAGACTAAAATTGTCCAATTGGCATATATTTTATGTCAAAATTAATATTAGTAACCATATTAGGTAAAACTATATTAGGAAGGCAAAGTTTAGAATAAAGTATTTGGCGAAGCCTAAAAATCTAGTAGTAAATTCAATAATACAAACAATTCTAGGATTGATGAATGCCAATTTGCAATTTCAATGTTGAAAATAGCTTGTGAGTCAGGTAATGTGGAATCTATGATTTATTTGGGAGACTTATATTCCTAGGGATACAAATTAGAAGATTGTATATAGATTAAATATTTGAAGTTATTTTGGATAGTGATTACTCTACATCAGAGATCTATTACAAAGAAGCTTAGAAATATGATAATGTTGAAGCAAAATATAAACTTGCAAAACTTTATTAAAAGATGATTAAAATTTCCATTTACAAAGTATTTATCATCAATATTGTATAGAATAGGTTACAATTTGTATACCCATTATTATTGGAGGCAAAGAATAATGATTACTTACCAGCCTATTATGATTTGGCAAAATTATTAATTGAAGGTATAAAGGATGATGTTCCACCTAATTAAATTATGGCAGAATTGATATTGGAATAAGGAGCAATAAAAGGTAATTCAGATTGTGCAAAACTTATCCTAGAAATCAAATATAATAATTTAGTTAATAATAAAATCAATTTATCAGAATTTTAATAATTATTGGATTCGTTAGATTAAATCTAGAATAAAGTTGAAAATTTAACATATTATTATAGAGGAAAAATAGCATAAAACTATTTATAAACTGAAAGTAATACTTAAGTTGCAAACTATTTATTTAAGTATTAAATATGGATTATAATTTAGTTTAGGATCAAATTTAGGATGTAGTAAGTGTAAATAAGAGTAGAATTAATATTCGAAAAAAGATTTAAATCCAAAGAAAGAAGGAACAGAATAGTTAGAAAAATAGGAAAGATATTAAGCAAGTCTCGGTTTTGTTTAATAAATTAAATAAAGTGATTGGAGATTAAGATTTAGAAAGTAGAGTATATTTTCAAATCCATTTAATGTCTCATAAATAGAAAATGATTAATCAACAATGTAAATTAAATAATATATGATATATTTAGATAAGCTCGAATGACAGCCAGTATAATTAAAACAGTAGATATAAATGATGCAGAAAACAAGAGAAAGAGAGTTATATCTGATTATACAGGGTTTTCTAAGTAATTACCTTCAGATTAAAGTATATTATTGTCAAATTTGAAATTGAATCCATGTGATTAATAATAAATGAATTCAAATAATTAGATTTAAGAGTAAAAGAAGAGAAAATAATCTTTTTTTACAAAGAAGGAAAAACCAAAATTTTTGAGACATTTATCTTAGCATGCAATCCATTCATAATCTTCAAATTTACTAAATTTATAAAATGAATGAGAATAGTTTGTATTAATTTTATCTCTTTTATATATTTAAAATATAATATATCTTTTATAATAATTAATTGATTTATTAAAAAACATAATATGTTTATATATATTTATTTTTCAAAGTGTTAAAATTTTTTCTCCTTTCTTATAAATCCTTTCCTATGTTTGTTAAGTTTAAAGTCCTAAAATCTCATTCATTTCTTCATCTGACAATCTTGCTTTTTTATAAATAGATGCAGATTTTTATTTTTCTTTTTCTTACTTTTTGACAGGTTTAATAGTTAAGTTTTTCTTAATTTTAATTTCTTCTTCTTTTTCTCCTTTTTTCATTTCCAATATTTACTATCTTTTTCTAGTTGTTATTGCATAAGTCTTAAGATTAAGAGGTTCATCAACAATTTAAATTACTTTATTTTTATTCTGATCAATTTTCTCTTTTTTTTAATTCTATTTTTATTTGGGTTCTTAGACTTATTTAACTTTATTAGTTTTGATTCTTTTATTATTGACTTCTTTTATAGGCTCTACTTATTCTATTTTAATTGATATTTCACACTTCTATTTTTACTTTCTACCTTGTTTCTTTTTTTTTTTATCTTAATTGGGTTCTTTTTCTTCTTCTTTAATATAACTCTTCTATCTAAGTACATTTTCTATATTGGAAGTAGAACTTTCTTCTATTGATTAAGGACTTGTAATTTTCTTCATTTTTACTTATTTCAATTGTGCTGTACATTTTAAATTCTATTGTTCAGATTAGGAACAATAATGATAAGAACATTTTATTGGATCTTAAGAGTATAAAATAAGTTATAAAATATTAGTATTGTATTTACATTAGACCTAATAGTATTTAACTTTGTCACATTTTAAGCAAAGGATTTTTTGTTGGTTTTGATAACAAAATACAAATATTTCCTCTTTACATTCTGCACAAAAACAATGTTTTCTCATTGAATAATTGATATTTAAAGAATAAATCTTCTTTTATTTTTGCAAATCAGTTATTAATTAAAATTCTTAAGTTACAAATTCTTATAGATAGATTCTCAATTAATCATTGTTATGATGAATAAAAATATCTAAAAATAGATTTTTTAGAGGAAAAACTGACTATATTTAATATTTGATATTGATCTTGTGTCTTCTAATCATTTGTTTATATGAATATGAATTCATAGCTAAGAAACTCCAACCAGTTGTGATAGCTGTAGTCAAACATTCAATTTGATAAAAAGAACCTGCTCCTAAAATGATTAGATCACCAGGTTTTTAAATAAATCTTTTATAAGGAATTCCATTTTTCTTTAGTATTTCTCTTTTCAAATAGTATTTACCTTCTTATAGAATAAAATTCTTCTCTTTTTAAAATAACTTTTCAATATTTTCTGGATCTATAACAATCCATAAACAGTCTCCAGGTCCATGATTTAAATTAAGAACATTAATTGCTCCAGGTTCTTGCTTACCACCTTACAAACTTCCTGGAGTCATGATATTGAGTAAGAGCTAATTGATATTTTTTATTTCTGTTCTTAAATAACTTAATCCATCCTCTTTCAAAAAGCATTAGGGTAAATACTCATATAATTTATTTGACTCTTCTAACCAACCCTCAATTTATAAGTCAAACAAAGAAAGTAATTTATTAGCATTATATTGTTTATTTTTTTTAAAGAAATCACTTGGATTTCTTATATAGTCAAGGTATTTCTATAAACTCATTGACAAATTTGATTATTCTATGAATTCTTGAGATTCTTTGAGTTATTGAGTTATCATAATAGATTATGAACCATGATTGTGTTTTATATTTTATAATTAAAAGTATCCTCTATTTAATTGGTCCATAACATCTTAAGGGATTTCCCACAAAAAAACAGGTTGATCAACCCATTCCGATATTGGAAGATGAAATCTGTTGAGAGGATCTTTGATTTTAGTTGGTTAAGTGTTGTTATATGAATCCAAATAGGAGTCTAATAGGTTTTTCAATTTTGATGGATTGGCTTGTTCATCAATTGGCTTTATTAGGTTCTCAATTTTAATATTGTCTAAAAGTTCTTTTTGTTCAGGAGACAGGGAATAGTGAAGATTAACAAATTCCGCAAAAAGGTTCATGTTTTATTTAAATTAGTAATGTAAATCAATTTTTATGATGATATTAAAATAAATATAATAAAAAAATGAACTCTTAAATTTAGTAAAATCCCAGACAAGAGTCATTCTTACAAATGCTTCATTATTCAATTTGCCCCTTATTGAAAGTAAAGAATCCAATTTAATTAGAGAAATAGTTTCACTTATTGGATTATTATCATTGATCTTATACATTATTTCCTCTCTTTAGCATACCAACAAACCTATATATTTACTCTAAGACCACATCAAAAAGTCTTATTCAATTTTGGGCAATTATATCCAATTTACACAAAATCAGAATTCTGGAGATTGTTACTGAGTTTAGAACAACATAAAAATGAAACTCACTTGTTCTTTTCACTTCTTTTTAAAATGCATTTTCTCTCTTTCATTGAACATAATATAGGGTTTAAGAATACTATCCTTATTTATTTTATAAGTGGAATCTCTTCTACTTTATTTTAAGCTATCATTAGTTAACAAGTTGGGTAATTATATATCATAAATCATTTTAGAGTATGTGGTTCCTTTCATATTGGGGCAATCGTTTATACCTTATATTTGCAACAACAAATGTTATGTAAAATATACAATATTATAAAAAGAAAAGTGTTCAGCATAATAATAATTATAATTTTATTTTGATCTGTAAGTGAGTCAAGATTATGGTCTCAATTTAATCAAAGTAGCAATAGTATTATCTGTTATGTATATAACAAGTATTAAATTTCATGGAATTTTAATGTTTGGATGTCTCTTATTTGGTGTTTAATGCATGATATTAGGATAATATTTTTCATATGATCAAAAAAAATAACAATAACTGCAATTAACTAATAGTACTAAATAAACCTCATTGACTAAATACATTTATTTAAGTGCCTCAATTGTAATCATCTGTATAGAATTGATTGTATTTTTCTTATTAAAAAATCATATAGAAATTTGAATTTTATCATATGATAGATCATTTGAATTAACTTCATCTGAATTCAATTCCTATCAATAATTATATATTTGATTATATTAAAGATTTTATTTTTTATTAATCTCAAATCGAAAAGAATTTTAAATGATTTTTGAAACATATTGTTTTACAGCCCTTTAATAGAAAATTGTGTAAGAAGGGATATTAATAACTGATTTAATTATTAAACTAAATATCTGAACAATATATAAGAAAATATTCAAAATTTTAATTACTTATTAAATTGCCTTTTGTTATTCACAAGATTATATAACTCCAATCTTACACCTCTTTTAAGTATATATTATAATGTTATGACTATAATTAGAAATTTGAATAAATATATTATTAAAATTATAAAGCTTATAATGCAAAAAATTGGATAAAACTTTGAATTAAAAAAAAAATTAGGTTCTGGTGCTTTTGGAGACATCTATCTAGGAGTCAACATAAAAAATAACATTGAAGTAGCTATAAAATTAGAACCTGTTTCTTCTTAATGTCCTTAATTGAGATATGAACATGAAATTTATAAAAGATTATTAGCTGATAATTAAACTATCGATAGAGGAATACCACATGTGTATTATACATCAGAGGAAGGTGGGTATACATTTATGGTTATGGATTTATTGGGGTCATCTTTGGAGGAGATATTTGTCTCGAAGAAAAAAAAGTTTTCATTAAAAACAGTTGTTATGATTGGATTGCAATTTTTAGAAAGAATCGAATTTGTACATTCAAAAGGTATCATACATAGAGATATTAAACCCGATAACTTTTTAATTGGGAAACTCAACAAACAAAATAAAATATATATCCTAGATTTTGGATTGGCAAAACGATTTGTTAAGGAGAATGGCCATATCCCATATAGAGAATCTAAGACTCTAACTGGAACAGCTAGATATTGTAGTTTAAATACCCACTTAGGTGTAGGTAGTGTAATTAAATAAATATTACTTAGAATAAAGTAGAAGAGATGATATTGAATGTATGGCATATGTATTATTTTATTTTCTCAAATCAACTTTGCCATGGTAAAATATGAGAGCAAAAAATAAAAGAGAGAAGTAATTCTTTTTTAAATTCTTAGATATGAAAGAATCATGGAAAAGAAGATGACTACAACCTATGATGAATTATGCAAAGGAGTACCAAAAGAATTTGGATTGATATTAAAACATGCAAGAAATTTAGAATTTGAAGAAGAACCTAATTATAAATATTTGAGAGGATTATTAGAAAGTATTTGTTAATAGGAAAGAATTACTATTGATAATTAGTTTGATTGGTGTAAATGACATTTTATTAAAAATAATTTTTATTATTAATTTTTGTTTGTTATAACTTATTTTGTCTAACATGCGTTCACCATCACTTTTTTCACCATAAAAGTAATCCAGATATGAAAAATCAAACAGTTCAAATGGATTTGTTACTTTTTAAGCCACAAATTAAATGAATACAAAATAGTTGGCAGACTACAGAAGAGATGTTAGAACGAATGTCTCATCAAGAGAGCCATTTGCTTAGCCATAAGAAAAATCATCATCTTTATTTGGTTCATGGAGTAAAGCAGAAAAAGCAGTATTGTAAATATTTATGTTAATATCATTTTAGAGAATAATAAAAGGTCAGTAGGAAATCACCAAAAAAATAAAGACTACTTGGAGGATTAAATTATGAAGAAATTTTTACTAGTAAAGGACCATAAACAAAACATAATAAAGATAAAGTTGAATAACTATTTAAGAGATCACCTACAAATGATTATTTTGATAACTCATTTACATCATTTCCTAAACCAGCTAGATAAAACACACTTGGATCAGGATATAAAGATTCACCTTAAAAATCAAAAGAAAAATTAGAAAGATTCAAAAATTGGGATAATCGTTTAGATGTGTAGTTGATACTCTAAAATAAATCAATCACCAATAAAATTTCATCAACAGGAGATAAACCAGGATTTTATAAATATGTTAATGAAACTTAAAAAGGATTGTTTGATAACAATCAAACTAATTTCCTTTATCCTAAAAGTAATAAAAATAATCTATTTGATAATCAAAAATAATCCTTTTCTTTTAAAGACACATTCAATGTTCCTAAATAAACTACTTTTTAAAGAAATCACTCTCCTCAATAATCAAATAGATATATTGAGAAGTTTCCGTTAACTGATATTGTTAGGATGACTTCCCATTTCTAATCTTTATCAACTTAAGAAGTTAATTCAATCCCAAGAGGGTATTAAATATATAAATTATATTTAGATACATATCCGAGCTGAATAATTTAGCTGATATTTTACAAAGAGTTGTCAAAAGATCAAATAATATTAGTTGAGATTTATTTTAAATATTTACTGTATAATTATATTAATTTAAATAATAAAGCCAAAATTCTGATTAATAATTTAAATAATCAAATCAATTAGCAAGCACAAGAACTATCTGTTCTTTCTGTTTCTTTCTTTGGATTCTCAATTTCTTCTCTCTTTTACACCATGTCTAACATGACTTAAAATGAAGGTGATATTTATCCATCTTCCAAATAAATAATATCAGCAATAGTAACATCTAAAGTTTATGAGGTATTAGTAACCATTTCTTCATGATTTTTCATAATAAATGCTAATAATATGGTAATATCTTCAGTTGCTTCTTATCCTCCCCAAGATTCATATAAATCTACTTTTTATCCACTTGCCACATCTTTAATAGCTTTAATTTTATCTGAAACCCAATCAAGCATAGAGTCCAATCTAGATTTTTACTTTTCCACTCTTCCTGCTTCAAAGTACTTTCTCTTTCTAGATGCTATTAATTAAGCAGCAGTAGCAACTAACATACTCCAACCTTCTTTATCATCAGCATCTTAATTTTTCATAATAACCTTTAAAATAGCATTTCTTTTCTTTTCATCTTAAAATTTTTCATATTCCTAATATACTGCTCCAATAGCACCATTAATTGCAGAGAAAATTGCTCCAAATATTGGAATATTAGCACCAAAATCTAGTACTGCTTATGTAACTTTAACTGCTACTTTTGTAGTTGTTCCAACAGAATAACCATTTTCTTAATTAATAATCTCTGTACTAGCTATTTTTTAAGCATCACAATAATTAATGAATGTCCAATAAAATGCTTTTGAATAATTATAACCTTCAACATATTCTGTTCTCCATTTTGCATAGTTTTCTTTCACCTTAGCTACTTTATCTAGACCTACAACTTTTATGCATTCCTCTAATTCATCTATTTTCTTTTCAATTTTTTCTATCTTTATATCTTCTTATTTTTATTCAATCTTAATTTCCTCTATCTTTTCTTCATTCTTTTTCACAGATTATTCAGCTTCTGCCAATAATTATTAAATTCTTTATTTCATTTCTTCCTTAGATACTTTTTTTACTGTTGTTTATTATTCCTTCTAAGCCATTTATGCTAATTCAGCTGCATTTTAAGCATCAATTTCTTATTAAATTTTTTCTAATTCCTATTATATTCTTATAATCTCAGGATCTTATTAATTTTATTTAGCCAAAGCTTCTTAAGCAGCCTTCTTTTCTCTTTCAAATGCATTTTCCATCTCCATAATCTTATGAACTCCTGATTTAATGTATTATAATTATGATTCACTTAAATCAGCTACATTCTCAGGATTTTCAATTAGAGTAGAAACTAATCTCAAATCTGCCATAGCTTCTTACTTTTTTTAGAATTTCATAAAAAGCATGGCTCTATTTGTTAAACATAAAACAGCTTTAGGATTTAATTTTAAAGCATGATTAAAACAGTCAAGTGATTATTCGAAATTTGGTGTTTTTAATGATAAATAAGCTTATCCCATATTACTCCAATATCCAGCATCTTATTAAACTTACAATGCTTTTTAATAAAATTAAATAGCCATTTCAAAATTTTCTTAAGCATAATACTCAACTGCCAAATTCGAAATAGCATGAGTATGATTTGGATTAATTTTTAATAAATCTTAATATGCTTATATAACTTAATCTCTTCCACGTTTGAGTCCTTTCAAACTCAATGCTTTACAATAAAGTGCTTCTAATTTCATAGGATCAGTATCTGTTGTTACTATTCCTAAAAGTTCTTCTGCATTTGCTAAACAATGTTCATAATCATGTTTCTTTTCACATGAAATCATTTCATTCTACAAAATTGTGGCTATACCTTTTTTAATGTCTTAATCATTTGAATCTAATTTTTGAGCCTCTAAGAATGATTTTTTGGCTTCTTCATTCTTATTCAAATTAGTTTCACAAGCAGCCTTATTTTTCCACAATATCAACATTTTATCTTTTTCTTATGATGGCATTTTTACTAATTTTTCAAATATTTCCAATGCCTTTTCATAATCCTACTATGCAAAATAGATTTTACTAAGATTACCAGAAGCAGTAAAGGCATTAGGTGTTCCTTCTTACTTGCTTATTGCTAATTTTAAAATCTCAATTGCTTTTTCTGTCTATTATGGTTGACTGTGCATTAAGGCATGACCATAATTTGCTAACACTGCCTAATCAGTCTTATCCTTTTGAATCTCGTAAGCATTTGAAAAACTTTCAGCAGCCTCATTAAATTATGATAATGTCATATGAGCTTAAGCTTTCATTCCATAAAGAGGAAATTTTTATTGTGGTGGTATGTTCAATTGTAAGCCTTATTGTGCTTAATTTGCAACCTCATTCCAATCTTTTTTGAAAAGATAGCATCTTGCTTTATAAAAAAATCTCATGATGTTGTTCTCTGGTATGGAATCAGCTAGTTTGATAGCTTCATCGAATTGTTGAGCTTGTATTTTTTAATCTAATTACTCTTTGATGTTAGCCATAATAAATCAATTAATAATGATTTTGGATGTTTGCAATGGTTGGTTATAAAATTTGTCGGCAGTTATTATTTTTTTATATTATATCATTATCTGATGAAATACTAATTCAGTAATAAATTGAAATAGAAAGAATAAAGTCTAAAGGTTAACAGAATAGAGTGAAATAGAATGAAATATATTATATTTAATTTATTTCAACAATAAACAAAGCAATGAATATATCATTTAGGAATTTAGAGATTTTCTTAAAATGAAAACTATATCTTGATATAAATATTAGATTTAAAGTAAATAGTGAAGATGGTAGATATATCTATATAATTATGGATATATCAAGAGTTTCTGTGCTTAAAAAAAAATATTTAAATTTTATTAGTAATATTAAATTAAAAATAGATCTCTGTCAAGATGTTATTATATTAGAACTTATATAGTTAATCTAATTTTGTTTATAAATAGGGAAGATAGAACAATTGGTTATGAATGTGTCTGATGAACTGAAACTTATAGATAAATATAGGATCAAATTAAATTGCAAATGGACGATGTCAAGGGTACGATTTGCACATGAATTTATTGCATTTCATTTTTCATAATTGTATGAACTGGTGTTTCATTCAAAAGCACTTGATTTGTAACTACACATTGCAAGTTAAATTGATCTGGACCCAAATCAACGAATCTTAGTGTTATGAGTACCTTGAAGTGATTGCTTATTTACTTTAAGATTTTCCACATTTTAATTTGGATCAATATCTAATTGGAATTGTTATTCATGCACTGAATGATGTTGAAATCTATCTGAGACAGATATAATAATAATCATTTTTTTATATTAAATAAAATAATCATTATATAAATTTTCTAATAAAGTGATGTGAATGAAGACTCATTCAATTATTTATGATAAACGAATTCTTAGATTTCTGTTAAAAAAATGATGGACATGAAAGAAATAGACAATTGCCATCAAGAAAAAAATGGAAGGAAGTTGAAGATGAATTGTTATTAAAAGCAATAAGAAAATATGGAACTCAATGGACTAAAATTCAAGATGAAATTCCATCAAAAGATTCTAGATAATGTTAAGCAAGATGGAAAATACTCAAACATGTAATAATAATTTAATTATAATAGAAAGAAGAAACATTAATGAGATTGGAAGCATTAGCAAGAGAAGATTTCTCTGATAAAGATAGTCACCTATAAAAGTTGAAAAAATAAATGAAATAAAGAAAAGAAATACCTAGAAAATATAATCCTAAATTTGATTACAATGAAGAATCCTCTAGTGAATCTATGCATTTACAATAATTTTAAGAAGTATTAGCTAAATAACCAAATAAATTACTACAAATTTAATAACAATAATAGTAGTAGTAAAAAAGAGAATAATACTAGAAATAAGTATAAAGTCAATATTAAAATGTCTGGAATGCTATGGATGATAAGATGCTTTGGATTGCATATAAAATATATAAAGGAGCATGGAATCAAATCACTCCTAGATTTCAAGAAAAGAATCCTTAAAGTTGCATAGATAGATATTAATATGTAAACATTATAATGATTTTTAATAGTTATTATAATAGAAGAAAATCAAATTGTAGGAAGATACCTCATCAGTTGATGTAATATCATCTCTTAATAATTTGGATAGTTCTTAAGATGGATCTGAATAATTTGACATTTCTGCTAGTGAAGATGAAGATTCAACAGATTTATAAAGGTTTGATTGCAAAACATTATAGACAAAATAATAATAATACAAAGGAATTTATACAGTCTAGCAATGTCATACCAACATAGAAAGAATTTTAAAATCCTTTTCCAATCATAATTTAGATACTCTACCTGGTATACGTGAATCTATTGTGAAACTCATATTGACAGATTGATAAATTTTGTTTTTATATATAATATCTCATCTGAAATAGATTAAATTTCTTGCTGTTAATCCTTCTACAACAGAGACATCTTCTTCTTATTACACCCAATAATCAACAAATAATTATTTTTATTATGCATTATTAACATCAATCTTAATAAATTAATGATAATCATAAGCAACATGATCTTTCTAATAAAATAAATAATTATTTATACCCATTCTTTTGGAACCTCTATTCCTCTCCAAATCCAAGCTCCTCTTAATTCTAAATTTGGTTCATCTCCATATACTCCATGAATACCAAATGCATATTTTCTAAAGTTTTAATCAAGTCTTTAATTTATGAATCCTTTCATTAAATTGTTAGTCAAGATTTATTTCTTACCTTCATTCTCTGATTTATTGTATTTAACAAACCATAATGACCATCCATTCAAATCAACTGTACTGAATAAAGTATCCATATTCTTTTAAATATCCTTTTCAGCAAAGAAGATTCTTTTGTAATCATCAATATTAAATGTTGATGGTGGTAATAAATCAAGTGGATTCACCTCCTTCTTCTTTGGTTAATCATCATCATCATTATCTTATGCTTTTGGTTTAGCTTATTCTTATTATTTTTGTTATTCCTTCTACTTAGGTTATTCTTTTTATTTCTCATGCTTTTATTCTTATTTCTCATGCTTCTATTCTTATTTCTTCTCCTTCTTTTCTTCTGTTACTTATGGAAAAGCATGCTTCAAAAATCTTGGTCTTCCATAATACTTTATTATAAATTATATATTTATACTGTTCTCCATTCTGGAAGTGAATTCACTTCATTTAACCACTTCAATAATTGAGGATATTTATTTCTCTCCTCTTCTCCAACCAAGAATGTGAATATAAATGTTGAGACTTATGCCAAAGCAATATCAGCTACTGTAAGTGTATCTCCTGTTATGAATTTATTCTTTCCTAATTAAGTATTGACAATGCTTAAAGTATGTGCTATTTATGTTAATGAATTCTTTTATTGAGTTTAATTGACAGGGACATAACCTAAGACTTATAGTGCAACCACTATGGCATCAGTTTCTAGTTCATTTGTTGTAATATCCAACCATTAATCAACTAATCCTTATTGATATTGAGAGGTTCTAAATTTAATTATAATAATTACCCATATAAACCTTAGGAATGTCTAGCAAGATATCTAAGAATAGCATTGCTTTCAAATATTGATCCTTCTGGAGTTTCCAATACTGGGACCTTTCCAAATGGATTTAATTTCAATATTTCTTTGATAGTATTCTCATTCATTTAAGTATCAACTAATTCTACTTACACTTTGGCTAATGCTGCAGTGACCAAGATTTTATTTGTTCTACCGTGACCTAGTGGGGAATGTAATTTATTAGACATGAATTAAAGATTTAAATTTAATTTTGCTTTTTAAGACATGACATATTAATATTTAAAAGAAAGAAAGAATTATTTGTTATTTCTTATAAAATATGATAAGATTATAATATTATCTGATAAATCATTTTAATAATATGAATTTTGTGTTTGATCATTATTTTATAATATTTACTGTGTTATTCATATAAATTAATTAATAGTAAATATCTATTCCAATTATATGTTTAATAATATTATGTACATTATTAAAAAATAATTAATGATAATGTTATATGCAAAATACTTCAAAATAAAGTAAGAATTATTTCTGCAAATAACGTGATTTTAAAAGAAAATTCTTCAGGAATAATATAACTTCGAGAATTTACTTTAGAGCAATAAAATATGATGTCAGAATTCATAATGTATTGTAAATGGCTTATCCAGCAGTCAATATAAACTTTACTAAATTCAACTCTTACTTATTATAAGGATTGATTGATTAAGAAGTTCCAGCATCAGTATTAAAATAGATCTACATGAGTGCTTAAAAAATACAAATGGCAAATCAAACTTTGATCCCTACTTAAGTCCATTAATAGCAGAAGAATCATTTTTATAACAGTATTCTCTTTTATAAATTCTTAGGTTAACTAAAATGACAATTATGTGTGTCTAATTAAATTATCTAACTGGAGATACTATAAAGTTTGTTAATAGATTAAGATTATTGGATAAATAATTTAGAGTACTTATATATATAACTGGATTAATCATAGATTCTTGAATTTTGAAGTATCTGTTTTTGCAGTGTCTGCTATAAAATGATTGATTGAAAGTAACTGTGATTTATTGAAGCAGTTATTTAATTAATGATAAATTATAATCAAGTAGTTCCACAACAATTATCAGAAGGATTTTTATTCTGTTTAGAAGGAACAGTTAATATATTGGGCTGAGGTTATTCTTATGTTTTCTTCTCAGACTTTTCATCTTCGATTTCAATTCTTTGACTTGGAATTTCTTCTTCCACATTTTGTTATTTGAATTCATATATTTCTAATTTATCAATTTGTACATTATATACTCCTGATTAATTATTCAAAACATTCTTTAACATTTGTTCCTTCCTTTGCTGATGTTTCATTATATAACATATTATGCTATTAACAGATTTGTTCTACTTCTTCAACAGAAACACATCGATTTTATGGATTGTCTTGCAACAAATCTAATTTGTTCCCTATTAGCATAATCATTATTTTATCATCTGTATGCTATATAATCTAAAACTCAATAGATCAATAATACTTCCTAACGCCAACTTAAAACATTATCAAATGAAGTTTTATCACATAAATCATAAAACAACAGAGCTCCCTCAGATTTTCGATAATGAGCTGTTGTAATGGCTTTGTATTTTTCAGCTCCAGCAGTATCCCATATTACAGATTTAACAATTTTGTCTACATCTGCAAGTAATATAGATTAGGCTGCATATTCTACTCCAATTGTAGGTTATGATTATTTTTTTATAACATTTTTAGTTAATCTAATTTGAATTTGAATTCCTTACCTAATCAAAAAACTAGTCTTTCCAACACTTGAATCCCCTACTAAAATGACTAAGAATAATAGAAAACCATACTTTTATACAATTCGTCATATTGTGCTTTAGGCTCTGTCATCTTAATAAATTTATAATATTAAAATAAATGATCAATTTATTAAACTAAACTTATCCATCATCTCTATAAATTCGTTATAATCGATCTCTCCATCCCCATTCTTATCTGCCTCCTTAATCATATCATCCCAATATTTTTCATCTATTATTTTTTCACTCTCTAAATTATATTAACAACAATAATTATACTTCCCAAAACAGTCTGCAACTCATGTTTATCTATCTTCCCACTTCCATCTAAATCCAACATCTTAAATGCTTAATATAATTTCTCTTCCTTCATATACAAAGACTTCTCCATTGTAGCTGCCAAGAATTCTAATAATTATTAATTATACATAAATACCTGTATAATTAATGGTACCATTTCCATCAGTATCTATACTCTTTATAATATTTCCTAATTCCTTTGCTTAAACATCACTCATTCCTATTAATCCTTCTCTTAATTCATCTATTGTAAGTACTCCATCTCCATTCTTATCCAATTATTTAAATAATCTATTATAAAGCATATGATTATACTTTCCTAAATCAGCAATTTCTTATTCATTCAATTAAGAAGCAATGAATGTTAAAGCCACCTTTTTAAGTTTATTACTTCCATTAAAATTTTTTAATTGTCCAAAGTTTAATTTCAACTCTACAATTTATCCATTAATATTTACATTTAGTATTTTTACTTCCATCCTTCATCCATTTATGCTAGATCACTTATGATGCTTTAGATCTCTTTTCTGGTGTTGTAATCATACGAGATATCAAATCCTTAGCTGAATCACTGACCTATTTCAATTCAGGTATTTCAAATGTATATTCTCCTTTTTATACTGCATCCAATATCTCAGGATCACTGTCACCATAAAATGGAGGTACTCCAGATAATAAGATATAGAGAATCACTCCTGCACTCCAAATATCACAAGATTCATCATAACTTCCCTTTAATACTTCAGGGGATATATAATATGGAGTTCCTGCCTTAGTTTTCATTGTAACTTTTTGATTTCCAGATGCTTTTTAACTAATTGGATCTTCAAACAATGTACTCAATCCAAAATCAATTACTTTAATTGGAGAATCATCAGCCTTTGTCAAAAACAAAAAGTTTTCTGGTTTTAGATCTCTATGACATATACCATTTGTATGACAATAATTAAGAGCCTAAAATTTAAGATTCAAATCTAACTTGCATTATCTAAAGAAAGATTTCATGAGCTTCGGCTTCACTGAAGTATCCTTTGTCCATTATACGATCAAACAATTCTCCACCTTCACATAGTCTTTATAATTCATATAAAATTATACTCCATAACCAAATACACGTTTCTTTGATCCTCGAAAGTTTCATATAATTTTATGATATTAGGATGATCTAATTATCTCAATATATCAATTTCCTTTTTGAAACGATCAGGGTTTTTTACCTTGCTTTTTGGGATCACTTTCACAGCCCTCTAATTCTTAGTGCCCTTCAGCGTAGCCTTCACTACACTTCCATAAGTACCAGATCCAATCACCTTTTTTAAATTGATATCATAAAATTATTCAATTTTTCCCTCATGTGTCATAATAAACCATTATTTTTTCAGAAAGACATCTTGATCCATAATATTTTTATTATTGTTTTTAGATTTATATATTTAATTATTAATAAAGTGTATATATATCTATTTATTATATCTAACCTTTTTTTAAGATATTTCTTCTCATTTTATTCATATTGACAAGACTTAAAAAAATTCATTAGTAGAATTCCTATTAATCAGGTTTAAATTACTTAATCATCGTCAAATAATTATTTTATTATATATGCAAATTTCTATAAAATAATGAATCAAATTGGATTCCCTTATTCTGAGTCATTTCATTTAAGAAGAATTTATAAATCAATTACTTTTTGAGGATCCATTCTTTTAAGTTCCTTATTAAATTAACATAAGGTCTAACCTAATACAAATAAATAACTTCTTAGTAATTTTAATAACGAATATAAAGTTTTCATAGACTAAAGAAATTAATCTAACAAATTTCAATAGATATATTTAATGGCATTGTTAAATATTGAAATACAATCAATTTTTCTTATGTTAAAGGTAACAACAAAATTGATTAATAAAGAATAAATTAAGGATTGTAGTATATGATTTAATTTAATATTTAATTAATCATAACTTTTTAAGTATTTCCTTCATATGAATAATTCTTCTATTGTTTTAAGAACCATATACAATGGAAGGATCATACTTTGGTTTTGGAATGGAAAATATTGTAGTGAATTAACCTTTGTGTTTTACTGTTGACACACTTTATTTGGATTATTTGTATTCAAAATCAACTACTTAAGCAATTGACAGTTTCATCTTATCCTCATACTGTCTGTAATTTTTACAGAGTTCTGCTTTTGAATTAACTGATTTAATTCTTGTTCTTAGATTAAACTTTCTTTCTCGTATTGCTAAACTCACAATAGATTTTTCTTATTCAGTTAAATCACTTATGGGAAGTTCTTTTTCAATTTTATTATAATCTAAAACTGTTTTAACTCTCTTTCTTTAATACATAATTTTTATTATTATATAAATTAACAAGCTATATCATTATTTTTCAGTTGATAAATTCTTATAAAGAGAATATAATAATTAAAATCCATTCTAGTAGTTAAAATGATATTAATAAATATAAGAAAAGACATATCATTATGATGAGGAAATACCTTTCAAAAGTCTTAATCCCAATCTACTTATTAAGTACAAATCATTTCTGGACTAGTATCTCTTTTGATCATATCTAAAAAAGGCATGTCTTCATAAATCATCTACTATAATTTTGGAATGTATGGAGGTTTTATTTAAAAAGCTTCTAATTCTTCCTTGAATATTATGAATAAAGAAATTACCCACTAGAAGCCATCAAACCAAGGATTAACTTTTAAAGCATCATAAGATCCTCCCAAACGTAATTCTGGTGTTCTATTCATCAATTAATCCATTAATTTGATAGCCCTAAAATCTTTCAGAATTTGGGGATACTCCAATTTTCCATTTAAAATGGCATCCTCTATTACAAAACTAAAATAATTCTATAAAAATACGGATCGTCTTCTTCATCTCCAGCAAATGGTACTTCTCCACACATAAGTTCATAGAAACATATTCCTAATGACCATAAATCTGTTGAGAAGCTATACCCCTTACCCTTTAATATTTCAGGAGACATATAATGTGGAGTTCCAACAAGTGTATAAGTTTTGGAGGCTCTTGATTTTAAGACTTTTGCAGTACCCATATCAATTAATTTGAGATAACCATTTTCCATAACTATAAAATTTTCAGGCTTTACATCTCTATAAATAATATGTTAAGAATGTAATTTCTCTAAGATATTTATCATTTAAGCAATATAAAACTAGGTTTCATAAGAATTCAATAATCCAATTTCTCTTATTACATGAAACAATTCTTTACCCTTAATATACTCTGTTAATAAATATATATAATTCTAATCCTTAAATGATCTATGAAAACAAACCAAATTTGGATGATTTAACAATTCTAATACCTATTTTTCATTTTTAATATGTCTTTCTGTATTATTAGCAATGACATTGACTTTAGGTACACTTTTCATAACATGCAAATTCTATTATGGAATATCCTTAACTAAATAAGCATTTCCAAAGGTTCCTTCACCTAATAATTTTAATCCAATGAAATCTTCTAAAGTAAGCAAAGAGTAATTGCTTTTTTATCTTTTCTCCAATAAACTAGAGGAACCAGCCCTATCCTTATTTTTCTTAACAACAGTTTCTAATTCTCCACCAATACATTCAAAAAATTATTTGAAAGGAAGTTCTGATAATGTAGTTTTCCTATTAGTTTTAATATCATTATTGATTTTTCGTTTTTATTCTTCCATTTATAAATATTTATCTCCAAAAAGTTAACCATTATTATATAATTAACCTTCAAATTCTAATTGTCCATCAAGAATAATAATTAATTTATCTACCAATTAATTAGTTTTGAAAATGCAATCATTACTTTCATATGTTTTAATCTTGAAATTTGAAACTATCTTTTGAATTTGCATTTTGGTTAAATCTCTCAATTAAGGATGTTTTTCAAATGCCCACTTCTGCATATTGGTATAAATAATTAACTATGTGACTAAATAATACAAATACAGTACCTGAATTTTCTCTCCCAGAATAGTTGTTATATCTTCTCTACTCAAAGATAAAAGATTGACATCTGAATCATGAGCTTTTACAGTTGCTCCTCTTACACAATTTCCAAATAAAGCCTATTCACCAAAAGAATCTCCTTAATTCATATATCTTAAGAATTGTCCTTATTTAGTTACTTGAACAATTCCTTTCTAAATTATATAAAATGAATTTGCCATATCTCCTTCATTTACTATAGATTCTCCTTATTTAAATTTTAATGTTATTAATACATTGGCAATACTATCTCTTTATTCCTCAGTCATGAAATCTATAATGACTGAAAAAATTACCAAAAAATTTTACTTATGCCAGAAATTCTCTATTTGTTTCATATGCCTTTTGTTAGATATCTTCAACTGCTCTTCTAAATTTATTTCTTTCTAAAACCCAAAATCCACAATCTCCTATTCCAATCACAGAAGCAGAACGAGGAGCATGATACATCAAAGCCAACTCTCCAAAAAATTCTGATGATTTTAATATTCTCTTTTTCTCTTCATTTATTATTATCTAACATTAGCCTCGTTCTTCATGAATAAGTTATCAAATCTACCAATTATGAAAAATAATGTCGCTTTATCTCCTTGCTTAAAAATAAACTCCTAATCTTTCGATGTAACATAATACATTTCCTCTATTAATTTTGCTCTATATTACCATTATTATTACTTATCATTATTATCTAATTAAGCAAACATAAAATGATTTCCAAATGCATTCAAAATCATTTGAAAGTCAAATGGACTCTTTTCCTTTTGCTACTTCATTACATTCTCATGAATTTATTCCTCGACTACTTCTATCTTAGCTTAACGTTTCCTATCCCCTCTCCTTGGCTATAATAGTTTTAATATTTTATCTACTTCCACTGCCAAACTAGACAAAGATTGACTAGGCTTATTCAACTATCCCTAAACCATTTAATCTACTGTAACATCTGTTGATGTTGATTAGGTGTTACTTAAACAAACTCCCATTTTATAAATAATTATTAAACATTTTTTTCATATTTATATAAATCTATAGTAAAATCATTCCATCTCTTTATTCCTTACAAATTCAAATCTGTAAATATTACACCATCTACATTCAGAAAATGGTTACTTAAATATCTAATTGATTCATTATATTAGTTCAAACAATTTAATTAAAATATCTTTATTTTAAATATTTCAATTTAATAAAATATAATAATTGTTCAACCCATCATTTTATTAAATTTCAATATATAAAGATGAAGAAACTTTATATTATTAAATACATTCAATCATATACTAATATTACACTTATTGTAGTTCCGAGTAAAATCTATATACTTTCATTCTCTCTAAATATATAATAGTGGACCCAAATAATATATAATCTTACTCTTCTATTATTCAAAGACCTATTTCTAGTTTATTAAATTTATTATTGAGTTTTCTTTTATTGTTTTTATCGAGTTCAGAAAAAATACTGAAAAGCATAGATCTGCTTTTGATATTCTAATTCTCTCTTCTACCATATAAATTAAAGTGTTAAATCATTAATTTAATAACGAACACAAGATTTTATAGTATTTTAGATAATAATAGAGTCGATATTCTAATTATTCTATTTAATCTCTTTTAAGAGATAATCACTATACTTAACTATATCCATTAGTTCTGTTTTACCTTCTCCTTTTAAATATCATAAGTTTAATCTCAGAGGTCAAAATGTAATGATTTTATTTAGGGAAATAGTTACTTCTTTACAAGGATATCTCTTTTGGAAATATGAACATTGTCAATTTTGATTTATCGAAACTTCCAAGAATCTAACACCTAGATCAGTTTTATGAAGAAGGTATCTTAATCTTTCTTGTTTTTATATATGATATCCCTTAATTAAAAAAATTGGATATAAATAGAATAGAAGAATCATAGATTAAACTACTCTAACTGAACACTAAAATTGTCTGATGTTTAATTAAATAACCTAAGACTTTGGAGAGATCATAGGTAAAATCAATATTACTATTCTAATAATGTAGTTTAAAATTATTTTCTTAAATAACATATATTTCAATGATATAAGGTATTTTTACTCTCATTAGATCCTACAATGAAGATCATGTTGGTTATGTTTTCTGTATTTAGATTATTAGATTACAATGATTAAGATAAATATAAAAGACAATTAATTGTTTATACATTAATACAGAATATTGATTAAATATATTTTATTTAATTTGTTGCGTTGTTAAAATAATAGTGATATGCTTGATATGAGCTTTAATTAAACAAACTAATAACAAAAGTCATTCTAATTGTCGTAGTTCTTCTACTAGTTATATATCTAAACTATCTACACTAGCCAGTGATTCGAATCTCTTCCTTGTGAATTAAGTTAAGGTTTCAGTCTTATTAATTTATTGATGCTCTGTCTTTAAAATAGACAACCTCTCTCTTAATTTCATAATTTGTGTTCTTCTACATTTTTTCAAGGATGCTTAGAGTTCAGCATTATTTCTTTCTTTCTTAAATTTACGCTAGGAGGAATAATTAATAAAATAGAGTACTTTTAATTGAATTCTGGTTCTGTCATTGAACAAATAATTGATCATGTAAAAATCAGTTCCAAATAATTAAAGACTTCTAAAAAATTTTTTGGTGTCTTCTTAACTCCAATTCTTAAATTTATTGATCTTTCCCTTTTTGACAGTCTTTTGGCTCTGCCGCTGTTTCTATTTAGTTAATTAAGATAATTATTATTAGATAATAAGGTCAGTTGTGCTTTAATCTTAAAATGTAGTATGTGACAAAGAATCACTTTTCGTTTCTTTCGTTTCTTTCATTTTTAAGATTTAATTATTAGAAAATGATTTTGAATATATATATATACTATCATTCAGGTAACATAACCTTGTCTTCCTCAACTTAAAACTTTTCATCCACAACATTCTCTTAATTGATATTGATATTATCCATTTCTAATTCATCATAATCCCTATTACTAACCATCTCATTTTAATCAAGAGTTGATTATTAGATTAATCCTTATTTACTAGGACTCCATAAATATTATTAATAATAGATGTATAAATTTAATATACTTATTGAAATGAGTACTTCTGTTCCAGTAAGATTATAGATTTCAAATGATCCAGAAAAGATGAACAATCCTAAACACAGCATGAAAAATATATTAAACAATCCAATCAATTTATATCTCCATAATCTGGTTTCATAACATCTACAAAATTAAATCAAATATTTGAGTAAATATAAAAATATTGCAAAGGATAATAACATTGACATTATTTTAAATGCCATATAAGCTTTGTGATGTAAATCATCAAAACTTGTAGTGGGATCTTTGAAATATTAAATGACTAGAATTGAATAAGAAACTACAAAAAAAAGCCATAAAATTAAGCAAATTATAACCTTAGGGATTGTGAGTGATGTACTTTATTTAGATCCATTTTCTACTACAATTCTATGATAAAGCACAAGCCAATAAAGGAAGAGACAACATATGAAATTGCTAAAGAATATTACTCCGATTACAGCAGTAATTCTGTTTGGTGCCAATAAAGTAGCTGCATAGAGTGGATCATTAAACCAAGGTAAAAGAAAGCTTAAAACTGAAACAAACTTTTATTCAATAACCCAATTTGAAAAAGCTAATTTTTTAATTCTGAATGCAAACAGTATAAAAGTAATTACTGAAAATGCAAAAAATGTATATCTTAATGCTAAAACTGAATTTGAATATCTTGGATCAACAGTTATTCCATTTAAATATAAAGTAACTGAATTTTTCGGACTTGGAGGGTTAAATTAAGCAAATTCTATAATGAGAAGATAATCATGATAATCTAGAATTGGAACGTACACCATTAAATTCCAGTCACAAATTTTATGATCAAAATTTTCATCATTATTAGAATAATTATCTTAAGGAGGTGGATGTGAAGGTGGAGGATGATTACCTCCTCTTTATAGTAATCTATTTCCACTTGCTTGTTCATCTTCATTTTAATTTTCACCTTCATCCTCACCTTCATCCTCACCTTCATCTTCACCTTCATCCTCACCTTCATCATAGTATTCCTCCTCACCTTCATCATAGTATTCATCTTCTTCATCATTATTAACACAATTTGATGATATTGAATGATTCTTACTAGTTATAAATTCTTCAGTTAGATTTCCAGTTTCTTATTATTGTTTAGTTAATCCAAATAATGTTGCAGTATAATTAATGTAGGAGATTTCATAACCTTTAGGACTAAAGAAACCAAATTATCCATAAATAATTAAGAATTAATTTTTTTTATCTAATCTTCTAAACATTGAATAATTAGTTTTACTTCTATCACAGCTATTAGAATTAAATTTACAATTACAATAATTATTTGTTTTCTTCAAACCATGATCCTTATCCAAAATTAGATTCATTCTGTTTATAACAAGGATTTTCCATTTAAACTTATTAGGTTGATTCTGGCATAAACACAGAAGTCAATACAAAAATTGTAACTAAAACAAAAAATAAACACCAATGAATGCACACATGTTTTTTTGTCTCTATATCAGCATTAACTTTAGTCAAAATGATCTGATTATCTGTTTAAACTGGTTAGCCAGTTATTATTGGTACATTTTAGAGATTTGGAATATGATTTTCTTGCATTTCCATTTTATTTAATATATATTTTAATAAAAATCATATTAACCTGCTTTTTCTATTTAATTTGCATTTTTATTTCCTCTCAATATGACATTTAATATTATCAAAATTAAAAGAGAATAGTATCATTTCTATAAAGTAATTTAGGTTTAACAAAATTTATATAATATTTATTAATCTAATATTTCCAAATAATTATCCATAAATCATTTTATCTAATAAACTAAATCTTTTATTTAATTGGTTCATATATCTTGTTGTGATAAACTCAAATTTTTTAGAATATTATTTTCAAAAATTTAATTAGGTTTAATAAACAAACAAATTTTATAATAGAAGTTTGTTTTTCAAATGATTATATTAAATAATTTAGATTGAAGTATTTATCTTTAAAGTAAAATAGAATTATAACATTGTTATTTTTTTAAAATCATCATTCGATTAATTATATTTTATAATCATATTCATTGTTATAAGCAGAATATTTTTCAGTACCAGCTATTACAACTCCACTATGATAAGCACCACAACCAATTGATTAGACTTTATATGCAAATAATTCCATTGGTTTGGTCTAACTTTATTTACATAATTCTCCAAATTTATTTAATCCCCAACCATAAACTTTTCCTTAAGACTAACAAAGTGTATGATCCTAACCAATAGCTAAATTATCAATCTTGTAATTAAGAATCTATTGAATCCCTTTTTATTCTATATTAGTTTCTATTCCCAATTAACCATCATCATTACAACCACATCCATATAGATTCCCATTCTTAAGAAAGTATGATTACAAAGATCCTGCATATATTGAATCAACATCTTCAATTAGAAGTGTAGGTTATATAACACTTGTGATATCTAAAGATAAACCCAACTATCCCTATTCATTATATCCCCATCCATATACTTATTTTTAACTGTTCAAAACTATTGTATGAGCATCACCACAAGCAACTGATTCCACATTTTCTATATCAACCTTAGTAGGAATGGCTATTTCCATTCCTAATTCAAGTGGCAATCCCAATTAACCCCCATCTCCTCTTCCCCATACATATAATATATTCTCAACAATGGCAGCATTATGTAATCCACCACATTTCATTTGTTTACAAGAACCTGGAATCAGAACTTACTAAGGAATATGAGTAGATATCAAACTATTGTTTCCTAATAAACCTCCTTCTCCACATCCCCAGGAGTATATCATTCCTTTTGAATTGATATATACAGAATGATCATGTCCACATTCTATTGAAATACAATCAAATGAATTTTCAATTAGATTTGGATATTCAATATATTTAATTTCAGATGGCTTACCACATTTACCATCTTCATTGTTACCCCAACAATATACTTTACCTGTATTACTTATTGCTAATGTATGCTTGTATCCACATGCCATTTTTACAAACATCACATCACTCTTTAAAGAAATGGGAATTTTATACTTTAATTAATACATCTATCCTAATTAATAATTCTAATTAAATCCCCATAATATGATTTATCCTGGCTAATAACAAAATTATGGTTCAAAAGATTAAATATTTTCTCCTTAAATTTCATTAAATCTTTTAAATAACCAATCATATAATATGAACCCTTTGATTGAAGCTCTTAATACTTGAATTAAATCTTTATTTTTGTAATTATGGCATTAAATATTATTACATGGCAATGGAATTTAGATAAATTGAGAAAAGAAATATTGAATTACATTTTAATATTCAACATCTCCATTTTGTGAAGTAAATACTGATAATCGATGCCAACAAAATGCTTCAATTGGATATAAAATACTTCCTCTATTTCTAAAATCTCCAAAACATTAACGAGATATTTTAATAGCCATTTCATAAAACCTTTGACTTTCTTAATTACCTTAAAATTGACTCTCCAAATAATAACCTTTTAATAGAGCATCAAATAATTGATATTAAATTAAATCATAATTTTATGTTTCCATTACTAAATCTGAATTTTAAATTTACATCAATAAATTTGCATCTTATATAATATTTTAACAATCAATCTCTGTTAAATACTCAATCCATTATGACAAAATCAGACAATTGGGGATATAAAACTTAAAATTCTTTTCATTATAAAATATACTAGGTAAGTATAATTCATATGATGTTTATTAATTGTTTCTTGCCAACCATTCATAGGCTTTTTCTCTCATTGATAATAATGGCTCTGTTTTAATTTAATATGATTCAACAAAATTATAATATTTATAAAATGCTTTTGATGTAAAATAATGAGAATCTATATTGCCAATTAGTTTAATCTTATCATTAATTTTTATTGAGAATTTTTATTCTAAAAATGACATTAAAATTTTAGCATTTGAGAGACTAACTTAAATGATATCTCTAACTATGTCAGTTGATAATATATAATTTAATTCTTCCTATGTTAATTGATATTTTAAATCTAAACATTTTATTCTATCAAATGTAAAATACATTATTCCACCTTTTGATATTCTATGCAATTCTTCTTCTATATTTAAATCAAAGTGCTATTTCTTCAAATAATTCACAAATATAGCACAAGCAAAAAATGCTTTATTTCTATTATCGGATAGACAAAAACATAACCATAAATGATATTATTTCATAAATCTTCTTTTCATATGTTCTTTTAATGATTCATAACTTAATAAATATAGACCATCATATATATCAATTTTTAATTGCACTAAATTTGGTTTTCTCTTATTTTTCTTTATAAGCAATTCACAAATGTAATTACCATGAAAATAATTAGGAAGATGATTATTCTATATTTAATTATCTAGTATTTGATAAAAAAACATATTTCCTTATTAAATCTTATTATGCTTATTTAAATTATAATCTTATAAGGTATCTATAAACCTTATATTTTCATTTGATATTATCATACAATATATTCCAACATATTTACTCTCTGATTGAACAATATTGATTAATTATTTGCCTTTATAATCGACTACCTTAAATTATAGATATTGTTATTTACTTGGCGTATTACACCATTCATATCCTCCCTAGTGTTATTATTATTTATAATTGGACTCACCATATAATATTCATTCTTAATTTATTCTAACCTCATATTCGGTAAGATATAATTTTAAAGTGAATAATATTAATTTCTAAGTTCCTTAAATACTCTTTTGAATTCCTTTGGATTTTCTAATTTCAATCTCTAAACTTATTTTGGGTTTTCAAAATTCAAGTTCAAAATTCCATCTGAAATCATTTCATTTTAATAGACATCCTCTTTTAATGATTGATCAAAATGATGTAAAGTAAATACTGGATGATCCAAATCAATTTCAATATTAAAAATGTGAATTGGTTCTTCTTCCAAAGAAACTTACTACTTTTATTGATAGCTAGATTATTTTTAGTTCTAATAATTCTTCATATAATCTTCTGATGTTTTTACATTATTCGCTATACATGTTCCCATAACAAATAATTATTTAAATATGTTTTTTATATAAATTATATAATTTCTTGTCTCAATTTATAAAAATATTATACTAAGCAATTAGAAAAATGTTTTATTAGTTGTGCTATTATTTCAATCTCAATTATAGTGATTTAAATTAATAAATATTCACCAATTATTATTAAACTTTGTAATATTTAGGTAAAAATCAAGAATAACTAAAAATATTGGTTATTTCCTTGAATAAACATATTTAATACATGTTGTATCAATTATTAAATAATAAATAAAGCTTAATTTAGAAATAAGAGAAATTGCTTAGATTAAAAATACATTTATTTTGTAATGTTATTCTAATGATATAGTTTTATATAGAAAAGTAATCTTAATTTTATTATTATTATTAACATAATTTTAATTCTATTTACAATTATGTAAAATGAATAAAGCTTATTGTAATTCAACATTGAAATTATTATAGCTTAGTAATATCAAAAAAGTGTTTATAGATTTAAATTAAAATTAGTTATAGAGATGTCTAGAAATTTCTATAACTAATTTAGGTTGTAAAGTATGATGCATATTAATCAATCAACATTGATCGAATATAAGTTATAGAATTTATAATATCAGTTTTGAATTGAATAAATAAAAAATAAATATATTTCGTCATTTTTGATCATTTTTATCAAAAATTCTACTCATTAATATCATTGTTCTTGATTATTAAACCAAATTTCTTTATTATTTAATACATGATAAAAAAGCTTTTGAGTATTCCAAAATGGAAATTCATTGCTGGGGCTTCATTTGCCCTACTTGGTTAACATATTTATGATTGTTTATATAATACAGAAATTGAAGTCTTTTATTAGAAAACAGGTTTAAATAAGGACCTACTATCTAAATGTCCAAACATTAGAGTAATGAAAATTAACAACCATAGGGACATTTTAATCCAAGTATTTGGAGTATGAATAATATCTTTGGATTGTTCTATGTTACATTAGTTGAACATTAAATGGTGCCCTTATAACAAAGAGAGATGGTGACTCTAAAAGATGGAGGTCAAGTAGCATTAGATTGGAAAATCAATGACCCAAAGAATGTTGTGTTAGTTTTACATGGATTGACAGGTGGCGGAGATTGCAATTATATTAAAGATACATTAGAAAGACTATATAATGCTGGTTATACAGCAGTATGTTTTAATAATAGAGGAGTGGGATTTACTACATTATCTGTATTAATTAAACTATAAAGACACCTTAATATCATAATCATGGGGATCCATCTGACATGATGGAAATTATTGATTTAATAAAGTAGAGATATCCTGATGCAACATTATAGTGTGTAGCAATTTCAATTGGGGCTAATTTAGCTGCCAAATATGCAGGAATTATGAAAGAGAAATGTGCTTTTAAGTCAATTGTTTGTATAGCTAATCCATTTGATTTATTGGTGTATTCTATTTTCTATTTATTTTAGGCTTGTTTTGAAAATTTGGACAGATGGTACAACTATTTATATATCTATTATCTCACTAAGCATTTCAAATGGTTGCTGAATAAACATTTAGATGTAATGAATGCATGCTTTGATGAACATAATATAGACATTAAAAAAGTATTAGAAGCAAAGACCCCTTATGAATTTGATCATTATTTTACAAGACAATTGTAAAAATTTGAATCAGTCGAATAGATGTACAGGGTATTATTCTATATTAAACTAAGGCTAATTCTTCAATACAATATATTAAAGACATTACAGTTCCCACTTTATTTATTAATACCAAAAATGATCCATTAATACCATGGAAATTTGTACCAATTCAATTACATAGACATATGCCAAATTTGATATTTGCTTTAACTTAAAAGGGAGGTCATATTGAATGGTATAGTGAAACTAATTTAGTTACTGTTAAAAGAGTAAGAAGAATTATTAATAAATAGTGGATTATGGATCCAACTTTAGACTACATAAATTATTTCAGAGATCTACCAATGGATAAATGGTAATAATATATACAATAACCTAAAATTTGATAATGTGTTATAAGTTTTTATATAATTAATTATACAATCTAAATTTGAATTTCATTTACCATTTCTTCGTTCATAAATACAGAGATATGATTCTTATTTATTATCTTTAATGATATAATTAAATTGTTAATAATTTTTAAATATATTTTATAAACTACTAAATAAATTCATCTATATTTTTTGCTAAAAGAATTAATAAAGTATCATAATCATTCTTTTATATTCTAATTGCACAATAGCTTATGAGTATAAAATAAGATGAAATGGTTAAATCTTATAAATTAACAAATAAAAAAAGATGCGTCTATCGGGACTCGAACCCGACCTAAATGCTTGGAAGGCATTCGTACGAACCTCTATACTATAGACGCTAGCTTGTTATATTATGTATCCATTTGGTTATATACTAGAAGAAAGAAAGTATTCTTTTGGTTTTATACTAGGAGAAAAAGAAGAAGTGCAAATCTTTAGTATAAAAAATATACATTTGGTCTAATCCTATAGTTTTGTATAAATATGAAGATTTACTAATCTTCTTCTTTAAAGATTTGTTTAAATAGTTTACTTTCATAATATGTATAATACATTTTATTAGAATAAAAAATAATTGGATTAAAAAAAATTTGATTTATATAACTACTAATGTATTTAATTAAATTAAGTTAAATTAAACTAAAAGATTTTATAAATTGAATATACACTCGATCATTTAGTTTCAATTATTTCTTCTTCTTCAAATTCTTCCCCATCCTCTGTTCGGTTATTAACATAATTCATTAATTTCTTTTAATCTTTTGAATTCAATGAGACTACATATATAAATGAATCTTACTTACTCGATTACGATCTTCAATGTATAAATAGATAGCTATAATTAAGGAAACACAAGATAGTATTAAAAAGAATAGGACTACTGATACTTGTGAAGAGGCTTCAGCTGAAATAAATGCTATAAATAATGGCATCACAAAGAAAGCAAAATTTTAAACAGAATTCATTACACCATATGCTGTGCCCCTTTATATAATAAACTTTTACTAGTTATTTCTATTTCACAACAAAAGCAATACTTGTCCATATTGTACTAGCAAAAAGAGCATAAGATAATCCCAAGGTGAGCATACAAAATATTGGATAAAACAAGAGCATCAACAATAAACCCAAGAAAACTAATGCACATCCAATTGCAAGAAACTTAATTCTTTAGCCAACCTTATCAACCATTAATCCAACAAAAGGACTTAAAAATGTACAACATAAATAAGGTATCCCCATTAATTCACCAGCTACTTCTTAATTTTATTCTACAGGTGCATCTGCAGGTAACCATAAATCAATTATAATGCCACTTGAAAAAGAGATAAAAATTAAAACTGATGTATAAAAAGTGGTCATTATTAAAGTCAAGATCCAAAAAATCTAAAAATTGGATGATTTTTGTATTTTACTTTAGGAAAGGTTCCAATATCTTCCAGTATTTATTTTATAAGTTCTCCAAAATCCATTACTTAAATACTATTATCCAATAATCCTTCAGTTTTCTGTAAATTTCTTTTTTATAAGATTTCTGTATAAGAATCAATAAAATTCATAATCAAAAGAGCAGCTCCAGAAATTAATGTAATTCCAAATCCCACTCCAAAAGCTGTTGTCATACCTGATTTTTCAGCAATCCTTGGTGAAATATAAGTACCTAAAACAGTGGCACTTCTAATCAAACTCAAATTTAGTGCCTACTATTAAGATTTATTATTTACATTAGCAAATGATAACTCTTTACCAACAAACCATTTATTAATAATAATTGAACTTGCTACACAAAGTGATTCTCCACCCAATCCAAACATAAATCTACCCAAAATCATATATTTAAGATTTTCAATTGAACTTCCAAAATATAAGAATCCCTAACCTAATATAACAAAGAACATAAATATTAATGACATCTTTCTATAACCTAAATTTTCATAGATCTTTAATTATTTACCAAATATATCACTCATAAAGCCTCCAACTAATGGCAATATTATATTGGGAATTGAATAGAATGAATACATAAAACTAAAATAGAAACTTGTTAAATGTTCCCCATATACTGGGCTATATGTTTACATTATTTATTCCTTTAATAATGCAGGTTAATCAAATATAAACATATTTCCATACTAAAAGTATTCACATGTTATTTACTAAAGCTATACATGCCAAAAATAGGATGATGTATCTAAGAGAACCTGTATTTTATTGGTCTTATCCTTTTTTCATTGTTAATTATAAAAACGAATAAATGAGAATCCATTAAAATAATATTCATAAATAAATAATTTCTATATAGCATGCAAAACAATTTGAGTGAAATCAAAAAATATTAATAAGAGAAAGAAGAAAGGTTTCAATAAAGTTTATTCAAAGATCAAATCTAAAATATTGATTCTACTATTTAAGATAATTCAAACAATCCTGATTTTGTTAAAGTTATTGTAATATGTACTTTCACAAATGAAGTAACTATCAATCTTAAATTAATAGACTATTGCAACTAAAGAAAAAATAATATGTTCTGAAAATGATGCTTAAATTATTGAGAAAGATGACGTAGTTGGTAAAGAATCAAAATTACAAAAATAGAATAATAAGACCTTTCTGATTGTGTAAAAAAAGAAATTGTGACATACTTAGAAAGGACATTTATAGAATGTTCTAAATTATTAAAGTCTAATTACATTGAAAAATTAGATGTGATAAAAGTATAATTTAATCATTAAACAATTTTAGTTACCTATCTGTTCAGCTAATGGAATACGAATTCCTAATGAATATGATATTAGATAATTTTTTAAGTTGTCCAAAATCAAAAATAATAATGAAGAATTCATCAAATAAATTCGTACAATGGATACTAAACATTTATTTGGTTTACTAATAAGCAGTCTTGTATTTTAAGTATTTTTATCATCTATTATTTTGAGGATACTTAAATTGAAGAAGCCCTTTTTGAATTATTCTTTTAAAACATTAACTTAGAAAATGCAATTAAATTGTTACTCATCACTGTATAATATGAATCCAAAAAATAACATTATTTTTATAAGTACCATCAATAATCATTATATAGACTAATCAAACATTTGTATTATTTTAGCAAAGGCATATTAAAAGAAACTTATGATAATCAATTAGAAAAGATTGTTTAAAATGGAATGAAACCAAAATAATTGTAAGTAGAGAAACCCAATTTTATTAAATTAATTACTCAAATGCACATTTTTAAAATTAACTCAACAATCCTATATCCTCTTTTTAAATAATAAGAATCATATCTATTTTAATATTACAAACCATTAAGAGAAAGAAAATCATTTACTGTATATAGAAATTTGGATTGTCCAGAAGGTAGAGAATAATCTGATTTTCCTCATCTTTATTATCTTAAAAATAAAGAAAATTAAACTGTCTTAATAGCTGTATAATATGAGATATAAGGAGACATTCTAATTTTCTAAGAATATTAAGAGAAATTCATAAAATATAATGATAATTATTTAGGTCTTATTGAATTTAAGAATTAAGGAAAAGAATTTATTGTTTATGATGATGGTTATCCAGAATATATGGAGAATAGTTTTCCTTAATGGGTTGGAAGGAAAAAGAGAAGAATGTTAGTTTTTGATTATTTTTCAGAAAAAAGATATGATAAACCAAGATTATTTGATGTGAAATGTTACAATGTAAATACAAATTAATATGATGGTAATAATATTGTTTTTTATTTCATAAGAAATTATTACTAAAGAACCACATTATGATGAATCTAAGGGTTAGTTTACTTTGTAATTAAATGAAATTGCATTAATTCCATCAACCAGAAATTTTATATTGTAAAAAAAGGGAGAAAACAATTCAGAATAACAAATCTATTTATGTCATGGAAAATAAAATAGACATACCTTTAATTTAGAAATACATGAAGGAATTAGTGTATTCTAAGGTTTTTGTATTTCTATTGTATCTATTTGTTCAAAGGGCATTTATGAATGAATACATAATAATAATTTATATTTTCATTTTCATTTAAACATATGCAATAACACTCTGAATCAGATGATCATTCTCCTGTTAATGTAATCTAGTTTTAAGATAAGAATACTGAGATTGAGTCGGAAGCCTTATGGGATAAAGAAGATGGTTAACAAGAATATCATATACAAATTAATTCGGATCGAATTCTAGACATTTTTCAATCAATAGAAGTTTAAATTGATCCATTTTCTTGTGTCTTTAAAACAAATTAATAGATGATTATAATGTATAAATAGAAATTGCCATTAATAAGAAGATTAGGATATTTAATATGCAAAAGTGAAACTAAATATTGCATAATTCTAATAAAATTAGAAAATCAAAATTCATTATTGATTAAGTCTCTTAAAGGAGTATTTAAATTTAAATTAAAAAGGACTTTGAAATAAATGATGGTATAATGAAAAAAATAGGAAATACAATTTATCAATATTCAGATAAAAATTAACATCTTTCACATATAGATGAGATTATGTAAGTGTATATTTATATAAGACATGAAGATTCGAGATTCAATCCTTTTCATTTAGATAGTTTAAGTGTTGCTATGATTTATAAATATCTTCAAGATAAAATAGTGATACCAGAGAAAATAAATATGAAATAACTCTACAATTTAGTAGAGAAAGAACATGATAAAATAAAAGAAGAACCATAATTAATTAAATCAATTTAAGTTAATTAATTTCATATTTTTACAATTGAAAGATTCATTTTTAATAAGATATTTGATTAGATGATGAATTAATATATAGAAAAATATTTAGAAAGACAGGAATAAGTTGATTAAAAGAAGTTATAATTAAGAAAGAAATATTCAAAAGATGATTTAATCAATTTATTGGAAATCAAAAATTAATATTTACCATAATCAGAAATACCTTATTATGAAGCAATAAATGAATTAAAATTAATTAGTTATTACAGAACTCCAACTGAAATGTTGAAACAATTTCAATATGTATTAGTTTTGATTAGAGGTGTTGCTTTTGAATGTAATCAAAAAGAAGAAATTATTGCTATGGATGATGAATTACCAATCTTAATATGGGTAGCATTAATGAGTGAAGTTCCTAATCTTTATGCAAAAATATTCTTTGTTGATGATTATATCTAGGAAATTGATAATGAAAAACGCATCTTAATTAATCTAAGAGTTTCTTTGGATTATATTTCTAAAGAATGGAAATTATGATATGATTTATTATTTATGTTACAATTCATTAATTGATCCTTTCATTTTAAAACTTACTTCTGATGTATGTTCTAATTATGAATTAATAATATATTTGTTATATTAAAAATTTGAATTATCGTATGAATATATATTAACCTAATCAATCAGCACTTACCAATGCTTTTAAATCATAGGCTACTTTGACTGAATAGAAGATCATCTTTTTAGAGTAGTCTCTTAATAAGGCCTAAAGAGATGTAAAATTTTATAGTATAAAATGTAGCTAAATGATGTAAGATTTCAATAAAATCATTTAAAGTCTAAAAGGGAAGATTTAATATAAAATTATCATAAAACAAACAGAAAGCTCTTGAAATAAATAGATGAATTATAAAATTTGATCAATAATAATCAATCATACATCACATTAGATTAATTAATTACTGCTTTCAAAAATAATAACTGGAATGATCATATAGCAAGATATCTGCATGAGAATAATAAGTTAACATCTTAAAAAATAAAAATAATTTAAAAAATTATATTAACTGATTAATAACTAAATGATTGGAGGGAATAAATAAATATGATATAGGAGGATATTAATGGATTGCATCATTAGAATAGTGCTTTGATTATTGAATTTGAGGAATTAGATGAAGTGATTCATTAATGGAATGGTTCAGCCATAGAACCTATAAGCAAAATATATCAGATTAAAAAATAATTAAATGAATTCAGAGCAAATTATTTAGATTTGTCAAGTGAAAGATAACGAAAGGAGGTAAATCTAAATGAATTGACATCTTAAGTTGATTCTATTTAGTAGAATCTCAATTAATTGAGAAAAGAATAAATACCAGTTTTTTAAGAAATTGATTTTCAACTTAAATAAAGCATTCAATTTTGGTTTTCTCCAGATTTAGTTTATAAGGTTTTTCTGGATATCTTTAATGATTTTGTTGATATCAATAAAGATAAAATAGATGAAGTATTCAGTATATTGATGTAAATTCATGACAAAATAGTTGGATGTTGTTTCAGTCTATTGTAAAAACACATAAAATTTGAAGAAAGACAATAATTATTTGATAACAACTTTAAAGATGCCATTAATTTAATTAATCAATATTCATAATGGTTCAAGGAAATAGATGTTTAAGATTTTGAATGTTTGTTAGGTATTTATTGATTAATTAGAAGTTTAAAAAATTAATAATCATTAATTTATGAGTATCATTGAATAGAAGAGTTAACGATTCCAGGCTGTTTTACAGAAATAAATACGAATTTTTAGTTGTATCCAAGAACACACAAGTCTTAAGTATGGTTATCATAGATTCTGCTTAGAGCTCAATAAATTGAGCTAGAAAGATAAGTTCATAAATTATTGTATGAATAATCGATGATACAGTGTAACTATCAACGTTTAGAATCCTAGTTGCAATAACTAAAGATTGCTGGGCCTATCCTTATAATGAATACTCAAAGTTATTAGTTAGAACAAGTATTAGAAAGAATAAATACTATTGAAATCATTCAAAAGAAAAACAAATAACAAATAGAATTAAATTATCCTCAACAAATCTCAGTTATTGAATCATAAATAATTCAATAACAGAATTAATTTTAATAATTTATTGAATAGTTATTAAGCATTAAATCAGATATAAAATTAGTTTATAATTAAGATATTGATCAAGATGAAGCTTTTTTATAAATGGAGCTTTAATAACTCAATTAAGAATTGCATACTTCAGAATTATTGTTTTCTAAATCTAATAATGAATGTGAAATTAGGTTATAATAATTTGATTATGAAGAAAGTAACATTATATATATTCTATAAAGATACAATCTTAAATAGGATTGAAACCATATCATAAGCAATGAATGATTATCGTAATTAAAAGCCAATCAAGGAAAATATTCCTCCTACAGATTTACATTCTAAACGTTAATCTTTAGACAATAGTATTTTTGATAACAATAAATCAAATTTGAAATATTCTTGTCATGAAAATACTACAGACAGAAGTCATTCCAGATCAAGATCAGCTTTGGGTGCAAATTCATCATCTAATTCTTTAAGGAACTTTTTAAATTTCTAAAGTCCTTCCTAATTAAAACGAACTAAACTTACTCTTATTCATAATCATTCCAACAGAAACTCATAAAAATAATCAATCAACTCTTCTATTCATAAGATAGATGATACAACACTATTATCACCAAATAAAAGTTTTATTTCTAATAAAAATCAATAAATCTAATCTGTTAAGACATTTAAAGTATACAAGAGAACTGTCTAAAATACTCTCATTTAGAAACTTTAAGAGGTTAACAATTATATACCAAAGTATATTAATAATTATTATTTTAGATTTGTTAAATATAATGAAAAAATGAAATGCATTGAATTTTACAATACTAATAGAATTGGAAGTGACTTAGGTGTCAAAGATTCCGCTTTGAATATCAAATAAATAATTGGAATAACACAATAATTAGTTAAAGGTGTTATTAAACAAAGTAATCAATATATACAAAATTTTAGATTTCACTTTCTATGGATTATTTTTATTACTTCAGAAAAATCAGAAAGTAGAAATTCTATTTGCTAAATAAGAAGAATTAATTTAATTCTTGAACATCTTAAAGTGAAATCATTATATAATTTTTTCTTAAAAATAATGTTATATTCTTAAAGATAATTATCCTAATTTGAGGATATGGAATCCTTAACAACAAACAAGAAGTCTCAAGATTTTTAACTTTCTAGAAATTAATCTAGTGATAGATAATAAATTAATAAACAAACTATTAAACTATCAATAGAGAATAGCAGATAATGGCATAAAGATTAATCCTATTCTGTTGAAAAATCAGTATAAACTTTAACATTAATGTTGATAGTTAAATTTGAGCTCTTAGAATTAGAAAGTTGAAAACCTAGTTGCCTCATGGATACAACAAAAGAATTCATCCTCCCTAAATTCAAGTTCAATTAATGTTCAACCAAGTATAATCTCTTCCAAAATATTTTAGATCTCCAATTTGAAAACCAAGGAAGACGATCTAATAGACCGCTAATTATAATAGAAGAAGATCACTTATTCACAGAAGAAGGAGATTAATAGAATGGAATTCAATCTAATAACATCAATTAAAACAAACATAAAACACCAAGTACCACTCGCTCTCACGCTAAGAGTATAAGAGAATAATGTATTTTATTAAATTATGAAGAAAGCTTTGATACTAAAAAAAGTTATATAGAAAGAATTGTTCCTAAAAAAAATTACAATACTTACTCTTAACATCCTCAAATCACAAAAATGCACACTTCCACTTAAGTAAAATCTTCGCCCTTGGTACACAAAGATCATTCTCTTCACAATCCAATGAAATCATCACAAATTGAATAAGCTAAATTTAGTAATCTTTATAGTGGATCAAATAGTTATTACAATAATATCAAAAATAGAAATAAGCAAAATAATTACCAAAAAATTGTTAAGAAAGCTAATTTAACTTCAAATTCAGAATCCTAATTGGATCCTTAATGTATTCCTGATTTAATTAGATTGAGGGATTTGATCTTATCAACATACATGAAATAGAATATTGCTCTCATCAATTCCTAAAATCAAATAGTTAAGTAATATTTGAAGATTTTAATTTAGAAATTTTGATTAAATCTTAGCAATTTTAAAACAAGATTTCCCAAATCCTTAATGAACAATGTGCTTAGTTTTTTCAAATTATTTATTTAATATAAAATTGGATATTTTAGTCATCTAATTAAAATTACATATTACTATTTTTATCAAATTCTTTAATTGCAAATAATATATATAAAAAGTGATCATATTTAAGAATATTTTATAAATAACATTAAAAAAGATTGGTATTTTAAAATCAGAAATTATGTTGTAATTTCAATAAAAAGATATTTTATCTATTGCTCTACATATTTAATGAAAATAAAAAGCATTTATTTCTAGGAATAAATTTTATTGAATTAGGAATCATAAAATAGATTTTTAAAATAGGAGTACAATATATTTATAAAAATCATTAAAATGCCTTCAATTGATCTAAGAACCCTTAATTGGGTTCAGCTCTGGAATGCTTTTATTTTACATAATTCAAAGCTCTTTGCGAATTGAGCCTTAATTTTCTAATAATATAGGCTGTTATAATTGTCACTGATCTACTCTAACCCCCATAACAATGAACTAAAATATTTTTATCTTGGGCAATTATTGAATCAATATAGTCGATGCACTCCTCAAAATATTAGCTTATATTGGTATCTGGTTTATCCTCAATTGAAATGCATTTATAGGAAAATTTTGAAGGGAAATACTCAGGTAAGTCTCCAATTATTAGAATATTCTAGATTTGGTTCTTATTAAGCCAATCTTAGTCTTTAGCATAGACAACTGAAGACAAATACACATGAGGGATTATTTCTGACATTAGTAAAATAAAATAATATTAATAAATTTAGAAGAGGTATTAATAAAATCTCTCAATAAATATTAATTTAGAAACAATTCTGATAATGAGAATATTAATTTATTTAATTTATGAGAATCTTTACTGAAACATTAGAATTATTTAGTTAAATCAAAAGTAGATTAAGTGTAATAGATGTGAATAATAAAACTTTGAATTTTAATGATATGTATTATAATATTTGAATGTTGGATGTAGAAAAGATGGACATGTTAATAATATTAAATATATAATTAATAAATATTTATTTATGCAGGCAGCTTCAATATTTAATGGAAAATACGTAGTATAAAGGAAGATATCATCTGGATCTTTTGGAGTGGTTTTATTGGGACATGATAAGGACAAAAATATAGATGTGGCAATAAAAATAGAGAAGGAGGAAAATGAGGATGTTCGTTCATTGGAAAGGGAAGTTTAAGTGCTGGAAAGATTAAATGGAATTGAAGGAGTTCCTAAATTATATTGGAATGGTGAGTAGGATGATTATAATGTTATTGTTATGCAAATTTTGGGAAAGGATTTGGCACATTATTTGAAAAGCAAAAAGAGGTTTTCATTTAAAACAGCCATCCAATTAGGAATTTAAATTGTTAAAGTTTTAGAGCGAATTCATAATCAAGGAGTTGTACATCGAGATTTAAAGCCAGAGAATGTGTTATTTGGAATTGATGATGAATCATCTAAGATTTATGTGATTGATTTTGGAATAAGTAAAATATTTCGAGATAGAAATGGAAATATTCAGTAATATTCTCTAATATAGACAGTCCTTTTCGTGACAATACATCATTCATAGGAACAACTAGATATGCTTCTATAGCAGCACATAAGGGTTATGAATTAAGCAGAAAAGATGATATTGAATCAATGATTTATGTTTTGTTGTACTTTATGAAAGGGTAATGGAATTGTGAATTATAAAAAGTCTAGGCAGTTACCATGGCAAAATATGTAGAATGTCAGTGATGAAGAAAGAACAGTCAAAGTAGGAGAAATGAAGATGTCCATAGATTCTAGAGAATTATGTAAAGATGTACCAATTGAATTTGCTATTATACTTGAGTACATATTTAAATATAAATTAGATATCTTAAATAATTGGAATATTTAAGTGAACCTAATTATAATTTTGTTCAATAATAGTTTGAAAAAGCTGCATGTAATTTGGGTGTTCAGTTGGACTACACTTTTGATTGGGACTAGTAATAACCTATGAAAATTTCATAAAATGTTCATTCAGAAAGCATGCAACGATCCACTACATTGAATTAATAATTATAATTACCATCTAGTGGGGAAATGAAAAAATCAATAGATAAACAAGGAAGCAATCTGACCAGATAGTATAAATCCATATAAATCTGATTAGAATGAGTAATAATCAATTCTTAGCTCCTCCTTTATCAAATTAGTTACAAGCTCCTTCATTAAAAAGATAAGATTCGTCTCAGTAGCCAAGCATAGTATCAGGGAGTGTTATGCTGAGTACATACAATTCAATAAGACCAAAATATTAGCCTTCATAGCTTGGTTTTGATGTTAAGCTTAGTATAGATAGTGCACCAAAAGAATTTATTTAAGAGTAGAGGAAAACATCTGAGTCGGCATAATAGAAAAATGCTCAAAATCTTTACACTGAAACAGTTGGCTGGAAGGATTCAATCTTTGAGGAAAACTTTGATGAAATCCCGTTATCTAAAAAATATGGAATGCTTTAATAGAAGGGTGTTGATATGTAGACAAATTTATACTTATTAATTAGGCATAAAAAGCCCTTGCATTCTAGTGCTAGTCCAAACAGACAAAAGAAAAAATATTGAATTTTATTTTAGATTAGTCTAATTTATTTTTAAATAATTTTAACCTTAGGCCAAGTTTAAACAATTAATTAATGAAAATTATCCTTCTGCTTTCTTTAATAATTTATCATTTTATGATGATTCTGAAATAGAGTAGATAATGCTTAGAGATAAATATCATTTTTATGAGATAATCTTTTAATCTATTTATTTGATTTCATTTATTAATGTTTCACTTTTTTTGTTAAATAAATTTGTTAAAAAAATGAATCCAAATACACCTTTCAATGAACGCTTCTAAAAAATTTCAGAGAAATTGAATTCAATTCCTCTTCATCATGATACTTCTAAGGCACATAGAATAGATACCATTAATTCTAGAGTTACAGCTGTAGAGGAGAGAATTCAGGATACAATAACATCTTATAATAGAAAGCTAGTAATAGTCTAATAAAGTTTAATAGCATACTTTGAAGGATGAGATAGTGAGAGTTCAAAAGCAGATAGAAGAAGAAAACAATATTTTTGAAACATAATTTGAGTAAAGAGTTCGTGAGATTGCTGCATTTGAAAGCAGAATCACAACTAAATTAGAATAAGAAATAGCTTTAAGAAGAGATGGAAACTTAAAATTGCAAGGGTATTTGGATGAGAAAGTAATATATATAATTTATTAGAAAATAGGTTGTCTACTTAAAATCTGATATTTAAACAGAGAGTAAAATCAGATAGGAATAAACTGAAAATATAAGTACATCATTAGAAAATGATTTACCTAAATTGTATGATATGGCAAAAACTGAAGGTTAAGATAGAGAAGATAGTGATAATGGAACATTAAGGAGATCTGGGGAGGAGATTAAAAGATTAAATGAAGGTTTAACCAATTAAAAGAAATTAAGGTACAAATTTTGATTAATATATATTCTTAGAGAAGAATCTGAGACAGCTATTTTTGAAATGTTAAAGGATTTAGTTTCTAGAGTAAAGAGTGAGATTGAAGAAGAAAGAAAACTAAGAGAAGAATCATAAGAATAACTTTTAGGTTTATTGGAGGATGCTACAAATAAAATTTATAGAGCAGCAAAAGATTGATAAATAATATAAATTATATTAAAATAAATTTTATTTTAAATATTATATATTCATTTATTTTATTTGTGTTTTCTATGAATTTTATTCATAGCTTTATTTAATAGAGCTATTTCATTTGCATTATTATGCTTCAAAAAATATTCAAAATTCCTAACTTTCTCAAAACCTTCAAAAATGTCCAAATATTAACCTAACTTTTTTCCTGGATCTTCATCTAAAGTTCTATTTGCATATAATTATTCTATTGAAAATTCATTAACTTTTAATCCCATTTGTTTTGTTTACTTTTTTTGATCACCTCTTTGGAATTCTCCCATTTTCTTATCAAAATCCTAGATACTTTTATTGCTCAAAAGTGTATTTTGATGATTTTAGATTCTTATATTCGGTTGTAATTACTAAGAACCTAAATTAAAACGACTCTAATATTTATTAGATCTTTCTGCTCTCTAAATCTAATTAATTATTTCTAGGATTCTATTTCGCTATATAGATATATAAAATAGAATATACAATTTCATCATCTTTTAATGCATCTGTACAGGCTTAAAATGATAATTTCCTTTAAAGTTAAAATTATGTTTTTTATTATCGTAATGAAGCCATCAGAGTATTACTTTGTTATTCTTTATCTACCTATTCTGTATATTCAAGAATTTAATCGTTTCCATTTTCTGCAAAACTAACATCTATAGATAATCATATTAATTATTACCATCATCATTACTCTGTCCTTAATATTATTTCTCATCTATTTATTCCTTCAACATTTGTGTTTTACACATGTACAAATAAATACTATTTTAGATATCTGATGATTCTCTTCTTGTTTGAATTTTACGTTCCAATTATCTAGCATATTTAACCCTATCAGAGGGAACATTTCTTCTATAATTTAACAGTACTTTGGATTTATTAGGGTAACCACATACCATACTAATATATTATACATTAGAATAATTACGGGCATTCAAGAATAATATGTGTTGATTTATTACAGGCTCTACATGTCACATCTACTAAATCTTACTTATTCATAAATGAGATCTATTGAACCAATTCACAGTATTTATACTAATAATATATTTATCTAACTTTTATTACATAATCATTCTTATGTTAAGATATTAATTCCATAAATTGAGATCTTTAGATTTTTAATATATATGAAAATTAATTTGATTTACAAGACATCTAATAAGCTTATGATTAAAAGAACTCTAAAACACCAAAAGATTATCCTTCATGTTTAATTGTCTCCAATACCTTGAGTGTCTATTATTTGTTATTCAATGTAATGTAAAAAGAAAGACTTCCATTTTATAATATATAGAGATAATTACTAGGGTCATTTTACTAATGAATATTAATCAATTTTACTTGGTAAATAGTTGATTCAGGTACAAATTTCTCTTCTATCATTGCTTTAGATAAGGATATTAAGAATGATTCACTAAAATTATTTACAAGAAAACTATTCTTTGAGATTAATTTCATGTTAGTATCAACTTTCATTTCTTCAGCCAATTATTTTGGAATCAATTCACTAAATTTATAAACTTCTTTATCATTATCTTCCATCTAATCACTCCAAACATATTCAAAATATTTTCTGATCTTCTCAGCTAAATGTTTATTAATCCCTTTAATTCTAATAAATTTTTTAAGGTTATTCATATCAGTTCTAATCTGAAAGCTTTATCTACTCCATTCAGCATAGATTGAATTTATATTACCAATAGAGTAACCAAAAACTCCTACTGCAGATAAAGCCATCCCAACAGCAAATACTCTTTCTCTCAAATTCTGAGGTGTAATGTCACCATAACCAATTGTAGTCATTGTTATAATACTCCAATAAAAAGAATGCAGATATTAATTAAACCATTATTCATTTTCTATATTCTAAGCTTTGATCCAAGATGTTTCATTTGGATTTCCAGTAGAACCTACCAAAAACCAAATACATGCTGAAAAATGAGCTGCTGCTAAAATAGTGTATACTAATTTAATTAAATCAAATATAACAATTTAAATGTCTGTCAATTCTAATCTATCAAATAGGGTTCTGGAAAATTTAGTTATTTAAAAAACTTTTAAAATGATCACAAGATCCAGATATTCCAAATCAAATCTTAAACTTATAAAGTAAGGGATTACTACAACTATGTCAAAGAAGAATGCTATTATATTAAAATAATAAAAATTACATGATCGTAAGTAATTTTTAACAATTAAATATCTATTTTCAATTACAACTCCCTTGTAATAATAACAGGTATTAAATTTTAAAAGAATTTCAAGCATAAATGAATAAGATGGTAAAACATCAAACATAATTTATCTTGCTTAATAGAAGGAATCATTGGATTGTTCATCAAATTTAAATGCAATTTTGATGGATACATACAGTACATTAATATTCAATATAGTGAGAATATATATGTTCCACCAAATTGAAGCCAAAGATTCAGGTCTCATTATTAATTTCTGATGTCCACAATAAATCTTTAACAATTTTGTTTTTCTTATTGGAACCAATAATGTTAAATTTAAAAAATGTTTTACTTTTTAAAATCCTGTTGGTTTCTATAATTACTATTATTCATCAATATTACTTCATATTTAAAGAAATTATTTAACAAATAATATGAGAAATCAGCTGAAACATCACCTATTATTTCAAAAACACTTTTATTGATTAATTTAAAACTAGTAGCAAAGTTTGATTTGGTGATAAAACTTATGAATCTCAAAGTTATCATTAAAATCTCTAAAGCTTTTGTTCTCCAAATTTTATTGCTAAATCCATGATGATCAATAACACTATCCATAAAAATTGGACTTTCTTCTTTGAGATTCATCATAGGTTTATTACTTTGAAAACTTATAGCTCTTATTTTAGGTCCCATATTACAAGTCTAACTAGGTCTAAGAAATATGATATTAATAAATCATACTTGTTTTTAGAGTCTAAAAGGAGACTCATTATACTTTTCTGATCAATTTGTTTTGATTACCTATTTTCTTAAATATCATGTAAAATGACTTCCTGATCTTAATCAAAACTTTTTAAAAGAGATCTAACAGAATGAGCCTGATTTTCAGTTTCTAATTTTTCTTCTATTCTAAATAATTTGATCATTACATATATCAGGATTGATAGGTTTATTTTTCATAAAAATTAATAAAAATAATACTTTATCAATTCATATATTTAATTTAAAATAAATGATTATTTCTCTCTTTTGATAAACTATATATTTTAAATTAGATTACACTTCGATATTTAAGATTAACTAATGAAAGAATTTGTAAATGTATTTAATTTATTGTATAAAATTTATAATCATCTATTGAAAACGATAGCTCTTATTAAATTTATATTTTTAGATTGATTTTATTAATAAACAAGATCTAATATCTATGGTTTCTATAATCTTATAATGAATTAGATTATTTACAAACATCTTGCAATTATTAAAATTTTTAATGTGGGTTTAAAAATCTATATTTTTTATTTAAATATAAATTCTGAATGAAGCACAATCAACAACTTCCTAATGCTCATTTACGTAAACATTGGACACGATTCGTGAAGACTTATTACAATTAACCAGCTGCTAAAAGAAGAAGACAATAAAGAAGATAGGCAAATGCATTAAGTAATGATTTTAATTATCAATATTAGGTGCTTCACCAAGACCTGTTGAATTACTTAGACCAGTAGTAAGAGGATAAACAATTAAATATAATGGAGTATAAAAGTTAGGAAGAGGATTCTCATTGATTGAACTTAAAGAGGCTGGACTCAATGCTTAATTTGCTAGAACAGTTGGAATTTCTGTTGATCATAGACGTAGAAACAATAGCTAAGAGGAATTGGCAGTTAATGTTAAAAGAATCAAAGCTTATTTGTCTAAATTAGTGCTCTTCCCAAGAGTAGCAGGCAAACCTAAAAATGGTGTTGTCAAGGATTCAGGAAATGAAGTTGTTGCTTAACCTGTAACATAGAATACTAATCCTGAAGTATTAATTATATTGATAATTTTTAGGTCATCACATTCTAAAGAACTCCTAGAAGAGAGAAGGCAACAGTAATTTCTAAAGAGCTTAGAGCTAAGAATGTATATCGTAGAATTAGACAAGAATGGTATAATGCAAAATTCGTTGGAGTCAAAGAAAAAAGAAAGAATGCTAAAGAATAAAAGAAATGAGTAGTGTACAAAATGGATATATTAAATATTTTTAATTATTGAATTTTCTTGTAAATCTAAGAAATCTAATTTTGATACTCTAATAATTATTATAAGAGATATATCAAAAGAAGTTTGAATTGAGAAAGACAAAAGTGTTAATATTTGTATTTTGTGCATATACTTATTAAATAATTATGTTTTTATAATTAATATTATCTAATGTCATAATTTCATAATTAAATAGATGATACTCAGTCTTAGCAATATTTTTAGGAGTAAACTAAGTCAAATATGTCACTTGGTCTGATTATCAACTATATTTTTGCTGATATAGCCAAAAGACCTAGGTCTTTCAAAATAGGATTATTTACAACATACATAGTCATCACCTTCTTGGGACTTCTTTAATGTGTGGTTTAATTGAGTCCACTTATTTTTCTTCAATTAGATGAAACTGCAACTGGCGATACAGATTTATTATACCTACCTTTGGCTGCTGAAAACACGAGTAACTACAGATTAATTAATATGACAGATCTACATTAAGTATTACTTTCAACTATTAAAGCATACAACTTAAGTCTCAGAATTTCTAGATATATCTCCAAGATGGATGTTTATGTGTAATTTAGGAAAAAAAGGTGTTGAATAGAAATTTAGAGCATATTTTCTGATTCTTGATTCTTAACTTGAATAAAGTATAGGACTTGGAAGAAGATTAGATGTTGACATAATAAATAACAATTAAGTGTATGTATCTAAAACAGGTTTAAGAGGATTAAATGCAGCTAAGGGAGATTAGATTTAATTGAATATTAATATTGTATAAATACTGAAAAATTTTGGGATTGAAAGTGAAAGCAATGAATTTACACAATAATTACGGCAACCTTTTAAAAATGTTATAAATTAATAATTAGCAACTTATTTTAGGGAAGAGAATTTCGAAAATAAGTAATACAATATAATAGAGCTTGCAACATATTCTTCATCTTATTTGAATTATGTTAAAAGAATTGAAACTACAAGTTTAACTAAGACTATAGCTAAAGAATATTTTAGATAAAATGTTCGTTTGTAAGATAATTATACAGAAGAATAAAAAGAATTTGCATATCAAGTCATTGAAAAAATGTTTGAAAGAAACATGACAAGGGATGCTTATTCTATAGATCAATTTGTAAATAGAGTTTCTAAATTTTCTACTTTTATTACAATTTCTTAATTTGAAGATGGGTTGTTTGATTTACTTATATAGATTAATGAATTCAATATAGAGGCTTAAGTTCATGGAGGTGTTGAGTCTCCTAAAGGGAAATGGACAGATGCTTTAGGAATGATGGTATTTATGGATTATAAAAATGCAACTGAAATCTTTTTAGAATCCTTTTTTAATACATTCGATTAAGTGATAACAGATAATAAAAAGAATAATCAAGGAATGCCTGGAGCCATATCTGAATTAATTCCAGTTAATGATACACAAAGTTGGGCTAAAAATGCAACCATAAATTTTAAATTATAGGAGTATTCATTAATGGCTAATCTATTATTTAAGAATAGAGGAGATAAATATGAAACTCCTAGAATAGCTAAAGATGCTATTATTAAAACAACAAATGAGTTCTTCACCGATGCTGGATACAATTATCCAGTTTAAATTACAGCTCCTTTAGGATTTACTATTGGATTGTATCATTTAATGAAGAATTTTATTGAAAATTTATTAGGAGTTGCAACAATGATTTTATTAATGTTGTCAATTCTATTGATTTATTCTCTAATGATTGGAGATATAGAAGAGAAAACATATGAATTTGGAATGCTTAGAGCATTAGGATTTAAAAAAACATGGTTAATCGTTTTGTTGATGTTATAAGCATTAACATTTGCAAGTTAGTATAATTATAATAATATTTTATTATAGTTCCTGGATTGTTTCTTGGTTTAGTAACTTGTTATTTGATTAATTCTATTATCAGTATGTATGTTTTCGATATGTCACTTTTACTTACTACATATTCAATCCCAACTTCAGCTTTAGCTTTCTAAATAAGTATAGGAATAACTATGCCAATCATTAGTAATATCTTACCAATCAAAAAGGCATTATCAAAAGCTCTTAGGGATAGTTTAGATCTATTCCACAGAGTAGTAAATGATATTTTAGTTACTGTTGTAAAGCTTGAGATGATGGGAATATCTACTAATCAAACAATATGCTCAATAATATTGATTAGTATGGGTTTTATTAGTTATTATGTAATTCCTATGAATATAATATTTCAAAATATAAGAGGAGCTATAATTGTAATAAATATTATATTTATAACAATGGTGATAGGAGTGACCGTATTAATGAATTTAAGTGAATAATGGTTGGAACGATAAATATTGAAGATTATTTTGTGTATCAAATAGTCAGATAAGAATTTATAGATGATAATTTTAAATAATCTTAAGGGACATGGAAATAGAAACTTTAAGACTACATTAATGTATTCATTAGGATTGGCATTTATTATATTTACTGGAGCTCAATTTACCTTATAAGCTGAATTCATGGATGATTTCATTAAAACAAGTCTTACTTCAGATATAATTATATTTGATGCTTCCATTTAGAGATTAGGATTAGATGAATATAAATTCAGACAACATCTGGAATGGGAGAAAATTAATGATCCTACTTTCATTTAAGATTATACATTTAGTGCATTACCCTTGAATGAGATTCCTGGGATACCTAGATTTTTTCAAATTTCTCCTTTAGCCCATTTTCCCAGAAGAAGAATACGATTACATGCTGTTGAAGAAAACTACTTAGAAGTTATTAATTATAAATACTATTATCCAACAGAATATGACACAAAATAAACATCAATTGAGTATTTACCTAATGGAGTCAGAGATGGTGTTAAAGATCTATATAATAATGAAGGTAAATTGGATATTGCAAAGACATCTGATGTTTATGGAATTGCAACCAATAATCATGCATAAAATAATTATAAAGTAATGCTGAATAAGATTAATAATGTAACAAAAGAAACAGATGAAGTTGATAGGGAAATTAATGTTATAATACCTGAAGGATATAGATATGAAGATGGTGTAGATGTTGATACACCAGCTTTATTAAGAATATCATTTAGGGATAGAGGTAGAGCTATAGAAAGGAGATTAAAAATCAAACATATGGCTATTAAAATACCCAATAATGATTTTAGTGGTTATAGGACTATAGCATTATTTGGAGAAGGATTAATTACAATGAAGGATGCATAAATGTTAATTAATGAAATTTTGAATAGTAGAATAGAAGAAAATAAATTCAATAATTAAAGAGCTCATTAATATTTTTAAAAATTGCCTAAAAATCTTACTTATGGACTACCAAAAGATAATTTGTTAATCAAATTTAAGAGAGATACAACAAAAGAAGAACGAATAGATTTTAGTAATAGATTAAGAAATTATTTTACTAATGATCAGATATATTTATTTGATTCAATCACTATGTCAGAAACTTCATAAGATTTCTTTATATATCTGGAATTGTTTAATATAGTTGTAGCAGCCATAGCTCTTATTCTATCATTCTTTTTATTATTAGTATCATTTATTGGAAATGTTCGAAATACTTCATGGGAAATTGGAATCCTAAGAGCAGTAGGTTTAAATGAAGTAATTATTCTTAAATATTTTTGTAGATTTAAATCTCCAAAGTATTTGTTTATGAATCCATAACTCTAATTACAGCATCTGGATTAATAGGAACAATTATTGGATTAGTCATAGCTACTACATTTACACTATAAATTGTTGCATTCTCAGAGTTTAAATTCAAATTTGCATTTCCCACTTTAACTTTTTTAACTACATTTCTAGGAGGAATCTTTATTTCAATTTATGCAAGCTATTTAGCAGTTAGAAGTTTTAAATTCAAATCAATAGCTTCAACTTTAAAGGGATAATCATGAAATTATATAATTATGATCTCTAAATCAAATCATCAACAAATCTATTACATATTATCTTCTACTTCTAAATTAGTAATAAACTAATTCAAACTATATAAAAATATCTAATAGTCTATGTTGCAAAGAAATTAAATAAATAACACAAATTAATGTATAATGTATAATGTACAATTCTTTCATCAATCGAATAATCCACCCATATCGACATCTTCTTCTGGTTCTGGAGCCTTCTCAACTGGCTTCTCTTCAGCCTTTTTAACTGCTTATGCTTATGCAGCAACTGGAGCTGATGCTTAGGATGCTAAAACGATTAATATCTCTTCTTCTTACATCCTCCTCCTAAAGAAAGTGTACCTACTTTCTTTAATCCTTCTGTTATAACTTCTTGTAATGACTTTCCTTTCAAAGTTTCTACTAAAGTCTTAATTTCTGCATCTGATCCTGTAACACCAACTTCAGCCAATAATCCCTTTACATCAGCCTCACCTAAGAGTTTAACTAATTATCATACTAGGATTTGCTTTTCCACCTAAAGTCAACAAAGCATATGCAGCAACGTATTACATTGGATTTTATTTAAAAATTTATTTTAAATCCCATAAAAACCTAATAATCTCTAAATTTTTAATATTCTTAAAACAATAATGTAATATGAATGATTAACCATTTCTAAATTGATTTGAATACCTAAATACCTGTTTATTTCTCAATAATATCAAGCATTGTAGTAAAAAATCAATTATATATTTATTAAAACACCTTATTTTATTGTGATAAACATATTATTACATAAATAACCAATTATAATGATAAATTGATGAAATGTTAATTTTATGATATCTTTTGGTTGAATTACATATAATTAATATACTTTTTAATTAAATACTTATCATTCACATATAATTAAGTTGATATTGATATGTAATTATTTAAAATATTTCAATAAATATTAATAGCTTTTATTTAATATAAACAATTTTATTAGAATGAACATTTAATGTATGATAGGTAAATTAAATTTAAGAAGTTTTTATTAAATCTAACTAATTTAGTTTGACCTCAATTTGTCTTTAATATGAGCCAGTATTTTATTTTTATTTAATATTACCAATTCCAATTTTTGATACAACTCCAAAAATATTTTATTAATAGGAAGTTTAGATGTAAGATAATCTCCATAAAACCATCAGTTTAGATAAATGAAATGATTAATAATAACAATTATATAATTAATGGAAACTTTGCATACTAGAGAACATTTGAGTAGAGAGAAAATCCTAATTCTACATTCCAAGTGATATGGATTTTAAAAAAAATAAAACTTTAGTTAACGTAATCCAAAGATAACATAAAATTAAATTAAATGATACAGATAAATTAATCGACATAATGGAGGAGAATTAATTTGGTCATTTTAAAATAATCCAGTACAAGGATATATATAATATAAATAATTGCATTAATTTATTATTCCTAGAGGTAAAACCGATTTATTTCTGATATCTAGTATGAAGGTCAGATTAAAATTTAGGTTAATGTACTTATCCAATAAAAAAAGATTAGATAACCATTCATTCATTATTAATTTATTTAAACTATTTTGTTTGCATACATTTATATAACAATTTAAAAAGTAATGTCCTTTATTGATGAGTTCATATTAAATTTTGATGGTTTGATTATAAAGTTAAAAAATATAGTTATTTGGAATAAGATGATTTTGTATTCAAATTAGAATTTATCAGTAATATAGAAAGAATTGATTAATATTCATTTAAGGGATTTCTAGAAATAAATATCTTTAACTATTATTTAAATGCTATAATAGGATACAAAGTTTGACGAAAATTTATACTCAAGACAAGTGGCTGTATTGGGAGCTGAAACTTAATCAAAATTGATCTAAATGAAATGCTTCATTCATGGTTTACGAGGGGTATATAGATTTCTTATGGCAAGTTGGGATTGGAGATAGCAAAGAATTTGATATTGGCTGGACCAAAATCTGTAACAGTGTACGATCCAACAGTGTTGTCTATTTCAGATTTGGGTTCAAATTTTTATGCTACACTTGAATAAGTAGGAAAAGTCACAAGATAAGATGCAGCAATAAAATAATTAAAAGAATTAAATCCATATGTGAGTGTAGAAATATATAATGGGTAAGTGAATGGAGCTAGTTTGAGTGAATTTTCAGTTGTGGTTTTGACTGATGTTTGGGATTAGAAATTTATTACAGAAGTAAATGAGGCAGTTAGACAAAAAGGACATGGATTCATTTTGGCTCATTCTTCAGGATTATTTGGATCTACATTCGTTGATTTCTCAGATGTAAATAAATTTGATTAGATTTATAATAGAAATTTTAAATATTTGATCCTAATGGTGAAGAACCAAGATAGGCAATAGTAGCTGGTATAACAAATGAAGTAGAAGGAATAGTAAGTACAATAGAGGATAAGAGACATGGATTTTAGGATGGAGATAGTGTAACATTCAGAGAAGTAGTAGGAATGACAGAAGTGAATGAAAAGATATTTAAGATAAAGGTATAATATGTATATTAATATAAAAGGTGAAATCCCCATATATGTTTAGTATTGGAGATACAACACTATTCTCATAATATATGAGAGAAGGTATTGCAGTATAAGTGAAAGTTCCAGAAGATATTGAATTCAAATCATTCAATGCTTCTTTGAGTCATCCTTTTGCACCAGGTAAGAATGAATTAGATTTAATGGATTGGGAAAAGATTGGAAGACCAGAATAATTACATATTTCATATAATGCATTATTACAATTCACATAAAAAAATGGCAGATAGCCACATTTGTTGAATTAAGATGATGCACAAAAAGTATGGGAATTAGCATAATAAATTAATAATTCAGATAGAGGAGAAGGAGCATTAAAAACTGAATTAGATGAACAATTAGTTAAGAATACAGCTTTGTATTTCTCAGCATAAATTACACCATTGACTTCATTCTGGGGTGGTATTGTGGCTTAAGAAGTAGTCAAATAAACAGGTAAATTCACACCAATCAGATAATGGTTACATAGTGAATTCTTTGAAGCTTTACCTGAAACAGAAGTTAATAGAACATTGTTGAATAGTCAATATGATGATTATATTGCAATTTTTGGAAGAGAAGCATTACAATAATTATAAAACTCAAAGATATTTATGGTTGGTGCAGGTGCTTTAGGATGTGAATACATTAAAATGTTTGCACTTATGGGATGTGGAAGTGGTGCCTCAGGTTAAGTAACTGTTACTGATGATGATAATATTGAAGTTTCCAATTTAAATAGATAATTCTTATTTAGAAAACATAATGTAGGTTCAAATAAAGCAGCTACTGCATGTAAAGTAGGTGAATAAATGAATAAAGCTTCTAAATTCAAATCTTATGGTCTTAGAGTAGGTAAATAAAATGAACCAATCTTCAATGATCAATTTTGGGATAGTTTGGAATTGGCTATTAATGCTGTTGATAATGTTCATGCTAGAAAATATATTGATTCCTAATGTTGTTATTATGGTAAACCATTATTTGAAAGTGGAACTCTTGGAACTAAATGTAATTCCTAATTGATTATTCCAAATCAAACATAATCTTATAGTGAATCATAAGATCCCCCTGAAGATACTATTCCCTTGTGCACATTGAAAAACTTTCCTTATTAAATTGAACATACCATTTAATGGGCTAGAGATTACTTTGCAGGATTCTTTGAAGATGGATCTCAAGACTGTATCAAATATCTAGAAAATCCAGTGAACTATATTAAGAGAATTTTAGCTGAACTTAAATCTCAACCAGGTGTTTTAAGACCAAAATTAGAATCAGTTAAGAAATTCTCTGAAGTTGCAAAAGAACCTTCATTAAATGCAATTGTTGTTTTGGCTAAAAATATGTTCTAAGATATATTCTGTAATTAAATAAAATAATTACTTTACTGTTTCCCACCTGATCACAGAACATCAGAAGGATAATTATTTTGGACTAATCCTAAAAGACCACCTACTCCAATTGAATTTGATCAAAATGATCCTGTTCATTAATTATTCATCCACAGTGCTGTTAATATATTTTCATAAATCTTTGGTTTACCTAAGTAAGACAAATTTGATGAGATAGCAAAACTCTTACCAACTATCGAAGTCTAATAATATGTTCCAAAATAAATGCAAATAAAGGAAAATGAGAAAGATCAAAAGGAAGAAAAATCTGAAGATGATGAATCATAAATTTAAGCTTTGGCTCAAGAATTAGAAAAGTTGACTCTTGATAATAAAGAAGTCACTAAGAAATTGTAAGAATGTGCATTTGAAAAAGATGATCCAACTAATTGGCATATTGAATTCTTAGCTGCAGTCTCCAATTTAAGAGCTAGAAATTATAAAATCCCAGAAGTGGCACCATTCTAAGTTAAGTTAATTGCAGGTAAGATCATTCCTGCATTGGCTACAACAACTGCTATGATTGTTGGAGCAGTGGGACTTGAAATCATTAAATATATTCTTAAAAAGAATGTTGTCAAAATGAGAAATGCCTTCATTAATTTGGCTTTACCACTTTTCCTATTTTCAGAACCATTGCCACCTGGAGAACATCTAGATTAAGAATATAATGTTCTCTTATTGGGACCAACAAAAGCAGTTCCAGCAAGTAATTATTTATATAGATTTTATTCTTAGAATGGACAGCTTGGGAGAGAATTACAATAACTTAATAGATGACTCTTGGATAATTCATCTAATTCTTCAAAGAAAAATATGATGTAACTGTCACATCCTTAACCGTCGAATAATATATCATCTATAGTAATTATCCAGCTCCTACATAATAAACGTAAAGCTTTATTCATATATTTATTTCAGTTTGTTATCAGATATAGGCAAATTGTATGCTGAGAAGACAAACTAGCCACTTCCTGCTCACAGAATATACTTAGATTTAACAGTTGGTGGAGATTTAATAGTAAATGGAAACGAAGTTAGTGCTGATGTTGCCCCTGTTAAATATCAATATAAAAAATGAGTTATTCAATAAATAATAAAATTAATATTTTAACAGACATTTATGAAAAATACCTCCGCTAGTAAACAAGCAAACAAAACTAATGCACTTAGGAAGTCATCTGAAAACTTACCTCCTTTTGCACCTTCAACAGAAAAAGATAAGGAAACCTCTAAGTTGGCTCATCTTGAAAGTAAAAGCATAAAATAATAGTAGTTAACTTAAACAGAGTATGTTTATAACAAGATGCTTTGATGCCATTATTATAAATGATTGAATATATTCCAGCCATCCAAAGAACAGACAGTGTAGTTAAAGGGTTGATGAGAAAGATTGAAGAAAATGAATAAAAGATTTTGAAATCAGAGAAACTACTTGAATCTAAAATTAAAAATCCAGATGGAAATCAAGATAAGGATTCTAAAAAGTAATAAAAGTAACTTTAAGAACTTTAAGGTAAAGTCAAAGATATGGAATAATAAATGAATAATTTATAGAGGTATTAATGAATATTAAATATATTATTAGATGGTATGAGGCCAAATTAAAAGAAGAGAATCAAGCATTACAAAGAAATCTTGAACATAAAATTGAGAAATCTAAAACTGAAACTTAGAAATCTGTTGGCTCAGAAAAAAGAGTTAGTACTGAACAATCTAAAACTCATAGTAAATAAGTATCATAAGTTCAACCTCAATAACCATAAGAGTCTTAATAATAATATTAATATAATGTACTTTAAGCTGTCGAATAAATGGTGACAGTATCTTTAAATCAAGTTAGAAATTAAATTCAGTAAGAAATAGATGAATTAAGAGAACATGTTATAGCTTCAAAATAATGATACTTATTATTATCAGATATATATATATTTATATCATTATGGTTCTTATTTTATTATTCCTTATCCATCTCCAGGTTTCTTTATATTATGTTGCTATCCTTAGTAAAGTCCCATTAATGGATTAAAATTAGGAAAATTACCTAAACCCATTTATTATTACAATTGTTATTGATTGTACTATAAGTATTATTACTATTACATTGGATTCAAACCCATTCCAGCTCCTAATTGTTATGGTAATCCAGATTAAAGTCCCAATTAAGAACTCAATTGTTAAGCTAATAATTATTGTTATAATTATTAAAAGTTCTGGTTTTGTCCCATTAAGGATTAAGGATTCATTTAACCTTAAGGCATTCCCAATCCACCTAAACTCTACATGTAATTCAACAATTAAGATTACATGGGATTTCCCATCATTCCTGTTTGAGGAGGGAAGGATTATTAATTTAGTTATTATTACTATTATAAAAGTAGTAATTGTTGAAGTTGATTATATTGCATGACCTATTGTAAAGCATTAGAATCAAGAGGTTATTAGAATTAGTATTAGAATGCAGGATTCATATGTTAAGGTGCTCCTTATAATCCTTGGGCAGGTATGTTGATGGGTTGGATTCCTGGAATATGATTTGATTTTTGATAAGGTTATTAAAGTTAAATAGGTGGTGGTTATTGGAGTTATTGAGTTGGTTAAGGGGCAGTAAATGAAGAAGATGGTTATCCAACTTATTTTTTATTTTATATTTATGGATTCTATAAATTTAGATTAGGTGTTTGAGGTATAATTGGTTTGTTTATGATATCTATTGGTTTGTTTTTAGGTAATTATGATGGTTATTATTATTAAATAGGTTTTTACTATTATTAATTGAGTGCTTATTAAACTTGAATATCAGTCAGTTATTATTGTTATAATTATATAGGATTTTATTCAGGTGGAATAATTGGTTTTTTAATTTCTTATTCTAATTTTTCCATTTTAGATGCAGATGGTTAATTCTAATATTCATTTAGTTTGACTTTTTTTTATGGAGATTAAGGCTCTGAATCAGAATAATTATCATCTGATTCATTTGAGTCACTCTCACAAAATTTTTAGGTTAATTATTTAAAAATTTTCAATAATTGATCAAAACATTATTTATAATTTTCTAAGATTTCTGTAGAGTCTCCTAATTTAACAAATTTGGAAGGGATTTAATCTTCTTTCCTAACAATTTCTAAGCATCCAGTATTAAGAAAATCAATAGCTTCTGTAACTTTTTTATTCTTATTTTAATCATTATTTTCTTCTATTAATAAATAGAATTGTTTTTCACCAGCTGTACTTAATTATTTAGTAATAATATCTTTAGTTAATTAGTTTTAAAGTTTCTCCATTATTATTTTAATATTTCCTTCTACAGTCATAGGATTATAATAAAGAGATACACAAGTAGAAAATTTAATGATTAAAAATAGAGGATGTTTTACTTTATGACGAATATTTGGAGCAGTTAAATAATTAAATAAACTCTCGAAGTCATTTTCTATTTCTACATCTTGTTCAGTCTTTCTTTTATTCTCTCTTTTAAAATACTTTTTATCTAACAAATCAAAAGTAAATGGTTCTGCATGTAAATATAATTTCTTTTATTCAGAATTACCTGCACTCTTTCTACTATCTACAAAGATTGGAGGAGATATTGTGGAATTCAATATTTGAGGCTTTTCAGTATCAGAATTTTGAATGTACACACTCATTAATAAATGGAATTTCACTCCTTCATTGTTATATGAGGTTGATGCAAATCTCAATGCCTACAATAAGATTTGCAATTTAATTTACTGAAAAATATGCTTGACCATCAATCAGTTCTAATTTACTTGTTCCTCTTAATCCAACATCTTAAAGTATCACTCGACTCCCTTCTTAAACTTTTTTAACAGCATATAATTAGGCATATAAATTTTTAGGAGAAAGTAAAAGTTCTTATGTTTGTGAATCTTTGATCTATTAATATGAAAAATGTTATTACTTCTAATCTAACCACGATATTTGGTAAATTCCAGCTCTTATGCCAATTCCATCCTAATTCATCAGAATATTTTAGTTGTTTCTCTGTATCAATAACCAAAGTAACATATGGTTCAGGATAGGCCTAAAGAAAGTCTTATTCATATATTTACATCTCCTTCTGGATGAGTCAAAACAATTGAAGGAGTTGTTTCTATTTAGACTTTATTCGAATTGATTGTAATCTCTAGTGTTTGAGTAGCAGGTACCCAATCCCATTTTGATGATTCTTGAATGATTTAAATTTACATGTACCTGTGTTTTAGTTAATCATAGTAGGTGATTTAAAAACGATGTTATATTTAGAAAAAGATTTTATATAATGATTAAAAATGATTTATTGATTCTTAGATTTGTAATCCAATATAGTGTAATGTGAGCATAGTATACAAAGCTTAAATGACGTATAATAAAAATTTCATATGAATTAACATAAATACTTTATGAACCAAAATTATTCATAATACAATGCATAGATTATTCTTATTAACAATATCATTCATTTTACTATTTTACTAGATTTAAGCTTTCCAGTTGAAAATAATCCATTTTAAAAATATACACATTTTGAACCAAAAAATATATTAACAGATTAGATAATCAACTTAATATGTATATGAATATATAAATATAAATATAGGAAGATCATTTTTAAAGGTATGTAAATTAAATGTATTGTTATTTATTATAATAATTTATGTATATATTTATATATCATTTAATATTAATTCATAATTAATTAATATTTTTCATTATATATATTTCCATTAATTTTTTTTATGATTCCACCTCCACCACCACCACCACCTCAAAAATAAATTGAAAGAGAAGATGTCTTTAGAAAAAAATTAATGGAAAAATTTGGGAAATTTGAAGGGTCAACAACTGATGAAATTGAAAAAAAATTAAAAAAATCAGAAGATATTGATGAAACATGTTTTAGTGAAGCAGATGGAACTGGAGTTTTAGAAAATTAACCTTTAGATACTTCACATTGTACATAATGTGAAAGATGTTAAAAATGGATAAAAAATGAATCATATTAACATCATCTTATCTGTCATTCTACAAGAGTAACAATATCAATACTATTAAGATTTTAGATTGGTTGTATTTAGGAGCTGCAATCAATTCAGAGAATGAAGTTGAACTTGATCTAAGAACTAATGTAACCTATATTTTGAATGCTGCAGCAGAATGTTAAAATTATTATCCCCAAAAATATTAATATCTAAAATTACATTTGATGGATGTTATGGATGAAAATATCTTAAATCATTTTGATGAAGCAGATGAATTCTTAGGTAAACATTTAAAAATAAATAATAAGAAAAATGTAGAAAAGAAGGAAAATGTGCATTAGTTCATTGTCAATTAGGTAAATCGAGAAGTGCTACTATTGTAATTATGTATTTGATGAAACATCTTGGTATGAACTTAAGAGAAGCATTTAAATTTACTAAAGAAAAACGTTACATTGTCAATCCTAATATTGGATTTATTAGACAATTACTTTAGTTCGATGAAAAATTATATGGAAAGAAATCAATCACAGCCCATGAAATCAATCCTTTATGTAGTGTAGAATTTGATTGATGATAAATACAATCTTTCTGTATTCTATAAAGAATAAGAAAATATTAATAAATATTAATTACCCTTGTAATACATCATTCATTTTTCTAATATAGTTTAATTATTTATAAAATATATCACCCACGATTACATATTTATTTAAAAATATTACATATATATTATTAAAAAGGTCTATATGATTGTATTAAAATTAAGAAATCATATAGATAAATAATTAAAACTCACAATTATTAAACTGGTAATTTTGCATAGTCTAAAGCTTCAATAATCCATTAAGGTATCTTTCCTTCTTTTTAATACCAATTTTTAAGAAATAAATTTACAAATTCAATTAAGTTATCATCAATAATTGATTAACGTAAATTAAGCATCAATTAAATTAAATAATTGAGATTATGAATTGAAATAAGATGACATGCTACTTCTTCTCTAGCAATTAAGTAATGTAAATATGATTAAGTGTAAGATTTGCAAGCTTAACATTAACATCCTTTCTAAATTGGTTAAAATACATTTGCTGCTTCTTTATTTTTAAGTTTAAGAAATCCATAATCTGTAAAAGCAGTACCAAATCTAGCTGTTCTTGTAGAAAATACACAATCAAACATATCAACACCTAAACAAGAACACACAACAACATCTACTGGATATCCAACACCCATTAAATAACGAGGTTTATTTATAGGTAATTTAGCTGTGCATTATACAACAGTTTTCCAAAAATCAACCTAGATAATTCAAAATAATGTATTTACTTTATCTTCTCCTCCAGCCAATCCTCCAATTGCAAATCCATTAGCCTCTCTTGAAATTAAATCATTCAGAGATTATTCTCTTAATTTTGGATCAACTCCTCCTTATACAATAGGAAATAAGTTTTAATCATGTTTTCTTTTATGAGCTGCAATATCTCTATCCAACCATCTAGTTGTTCTTTCACTTGCTTCTTGCATACGAGGACCAACAGTTGTAGTTCTAACGACATCATCCAAAGCCATAATTATGTCAGCTCCTATTTAATTTTATGTATGAATTGAATCTTCTGGTCTTAAATGCATTGTTGATTTATCATAAGGAGATTCAAAAGTAACTCCTTCTTCTGTGACTTCACTCAATTAAGATAATGAAACCATTTAAAATCCACCACTATCTGTTAAAATGTTATGTTTCCAATTAACAAAATTGTGTAACCCTCCAACTTTTTCTAATAAATCACCCCCAGGTTTGTATGCCAAATGATAAGTATTTGCTAATAGTAATTTACATCCCAAATCATCCATTTCTTAATAGGTCACTCCTTTCATTGCTCCTTTTGTACCTACTGGCATATATACAGGAGTTTTCACTTCTCCATGAGGAAGTCTCATTATTGAAGCCCTTTAGGTGTTGAATTTAGTAGGTACCTTGCAAAATTATGAGTTGCTAATATTGTAAATTCAAGTGGTCTTGGCATTTCGTTAGGTTTAATTTTTTTATGAGGTATTTTTTCAAATTCTTTTAATTCTTACATAATTTTATTTAAATAAATGATATAACCTAATTCTGACATTTAATTGATCCATATACCTTACAAATGAATATTGTAAAAAATAATATTATATTTAATTTAAAAGAAAATGATAAAAAGAGATAACAAAAACATATAATTTAAATAAATTGATAAAAAATTCCTTAATAAAACACTCAAATAAATCTTTAGGGATTCTCTTTTCATTATACCTTTATTAAAGCATCTTTATCCTTTTCACCAATGAATCCAATATAAAGAGTTATTATTCCATTTCCATTTCCTCCTAAAACAAAATCATTTTTAATTGCCCAAGTATTTGGAGCTGTGAAAATAGCAGATATATCTGATATAGTCACTTCTCCTATTGGTACACAACGACTAAACACACCAGGATCATGGAATAAATTGATTTATAAAGGTTTTAGTGCATCAAGTTTAAATGGATCTAAAATCTTTTTCCATTCAGGAGCAGCTCCTTTCACAGCACCAGTTGATTTTTCTTCTCCATTAAATATCACAGTAACCTTTACATTTGATGCCTTATTGCCATCCATTAACTTAATTTTCTCGGCCTTAATAACAGCAACTTTTAATTTGCCTTTTAAAGGTTGAATCATTTATGACTAACTAATAGGCATTTTAATTTCTGGATCTGGAAGAAGAGGAGGTTCTTAAATATTCTAATCATTTAATCTATATTAAGCTTGTAGATAGAATTATTATAAATTTGGTTAGATATTGCTATGTTAAAATCCATAAAAAGAATTAATCCAAGTTCCAGGTTGTTAGATAATGCTTTATAAATTAATAACAGTGTCAGCTATCTATTATGATTTTTCATCTAATAAATTGATAGTAATTTATGATTCTGGAGTGTCAAATTAACATTTCAAATTATAATTAACATCTGCCTATACAAGATTACTATTGAATGCTTTTTATCCCTAAGACACTTTGATTTATGATTTTTTATCATAACCTAATATTTTAATAAGATTGACATGCAGAATTCCTTATTAAGGTTTCTAAATTTGTGTCTCTGGTTAAGGTTGAGCAACCTATTATTAAATTTAATTTGGTTAGGCTAATGATACATTATTCTTAATAGAATTGGGTACCCATTAAAGTTATAAGTAGATTACTCCATTCTTACCAGTATTTCCATGTTCATCTTTGAGTGGGAATAAACCATTAATCCAAGTTCCTGGTTTTGAAAAGATATCATTTAAAGATAATTCTATGAAACCAAGAAAATCACTTGAAACAATAGTATCATAATCATAGACAGTACACATAATTGCAATGTCATTATATTCTTGTGATTACATATCTAAAGTAAACTCTCCACTGAAATTCCAAGCAGGATTAGGATCATCATCAATAGTTTTACTTTTAATAATTTACTTACTACCTTTAGATATTTTGAATTCTACATATGGATCACTATTTCCCATTAAGTCTGCCTTAATCAATTACTTAGCAAATGGAGCAAAGACTCTCAAAGCACCAGGCAATTTTGGTATAGCTGCCTATGCTTCTTTTTCTTTTCTTAATCTCTCCTATTCTTCTTATTATTATCTAGCAATGTCTTCATATAAATTCTTAGGTTATTATTAAATAGCAGATCCATCTCCATCAATAGTGAATAGAGCTTGTAGATAGATTTCACTTTTTTATGGAAAATCCTTCTCATTCAAAAGTGGAATACGATAATTCACCCATTGACCTGACTTTAATTTACTCATATCAAGTTCACATTTTCCAAGAACATCATTAGAATTGTAGTCATAATCAAAAACATTAATGTAGAGTCTTAATAATGATAGATCTTCTTAAGTGACTTCTTTAAATACATATTCTCCACAGTCAATCCAAAAGCAATCTAATTTATCATCTTATGTAGTAGTCTTAAATGCTGTAGTAGACCCTTTTGAAATCTTTATTTCCACAAATGGATCACTTAATCCAGTGATATCTTTATTCTCTAAATTTTTCAGACCAATGTATGTAAATTTCAACTTTCCATTAAAGGTAGGAGGTTTACCTTAATTAATAAATTATGTAAAATCAGTAAGTGCTGGAATATTTTTATCTTATACTTCTTCAGTTCTGAACTATGCTTAGAAATATACATATGACTCCATCAATTTACCATCACCATCATAGAGTTAATAATATTAATTAATCCACAATCCTGGTTTTCTGAATAAATCAGTTAATAACACTGTGATACCACCAAACACTGTATCACTCCATGCAGAATTATAATTTTTAACAATAGCCTTCATTCTTTCAGTCAAAATTTATCTCTCACTAATGGAAATCTTAATAATCTCCTCATAATTCCAATCTGGATTTTAATTACTCTCAGCATTTTTACATTTGTAATTCTTTTCCATATCTTCAGTTAAACTGAAAGTGACATAAGGATCCCCTTTAGGTAATTATCTTGCATTTGGGAATCGTATACATAAATCACCTTCATACATCTTAGGAGGTATTCTTAATCCTACAACACCTTCATTATAAGGATCTGGAATCCAAACAAATTATACTTTCAAAGATCCCAAATTAGGATTTCCTTTCTTACTAGGATCTTTTAAAGGTAAATCTTATAACATAACTGATCCTGGATTCTTTTCTAAAATATCAATTAAATCAACTTCACATTATCCTAAGAAATCTTTACCTACTTCATCATCATCATAAACATTGAAATTAATAGTATTCATTTAGACTTAACATCTCAACAATTCTATAACAAGACTACCTTAAAAATCCCATATTGGATCTAATGTATTATCTTTGATAGGTGTCTGCATTTTCTTGGTTTCACTACTTAATCCACATTCCACAAATGGATCACTTTTTCCTGTTATATCTGAATTATAGAGTTAAGATGCAGATATAATCTTCACATCTATTTTCCCAAGAACTCTACCATAATCATGTTTCAATTCTTGAACAGTATCACATGCTCTAATTCCTTCAGGAGTAGTCTCCTATCCTGGAAGTAGAAATTTACTTTAGATATAAACTTTACCTTCAACTAATGAATATTATTTATTAATCATCCATTAAGAAGGGTTAGTGAAACATTCCATCCATTCAATTTCAACTTCTCCTAATAAATCATCACTCATTGCATCTGAATCATAGATTTATAATAAAATAGGTTTATATTATTCTTTGATCAGATTACAATTCCATTGATATTGAAAATTGAATATTGGATTAATGGTCTTATCAATTTATTTACTCTTGACATTATGATTATCTGGAAATGTTAATTTACAATAGGGATCTGCAGTAACACCATCATCTGGTCTTAATCCCAAAGCAACTGGAATATTAATATATAACTTTCCTTTCATTGGTCTTTTATTTTCTTATTATTATTCCCTTAAGATGAAATCTAAATCCTCTGTTAAAGGCAAAGGAGGATCATTATTTTATATACCTTATAAACAATACATAATTTATAAATAGATCTTTCCAAATTCTTTTGTCTTATATTTCTTTTACATCTTTTAATCTCCTTATAAATCCACTACTTCATTAAATTTCCAAACTTGTGGATTATTAAAAGTATCTAATAAATCAATAGTACAATATCCCATTAATTCATCATTGACTAAATCATCATCAAAAATTTCTACTCTAAGAGGTTAAATAGTATCTTTAGGCATTGATACATTTATATTAAATATTGTTTTCCAAGAAGGATTGATTGTATCTGGTTTACTTAATGTTTCAACTTTCTTACCTCCTGGTACTTTAAATATAACATATGGATCACTTGCTTTGCTATCAGCTACTACCAATCCTCTTGCATGTACTAAGAATATTCTTAATGAACCTGAATAAATTCCTTATTTAGAATTTATTATTTCAAATAAATTCTCCGTTAATGGTGCTTCTGCTTAATCATCAATCATTCCTCTTTCAATAAATTTAGCCTGAATATATAAAAAACCAATTGATCCAAAATTCTTACTATTTGCAGCTGCACTTAGATTGTACACTTAATTGATTCCCCATTCACCAGGATGAGACACACATTCCTCCCATTACATATCTACATATCCAATTAAATCATCACTCAAAACATTAGAATCTTTGACTAATACTTTTAAAGGAGTCTTTCCAGTTTCCTTCTTTACTTTGAATTAATTTCTCAAGATCTAATTAAAAATAGGATTTATTGAAGATGAAATAGTTTCTGTTTTCAATTCCTTACCTCCTGGAAAATTAACAATTACATATGGATCTGGTGAATCAGCTTTCAATTCTCTTGCATGTACAACTTTAATGACTAATTCTCCATCTATAAAATTTGGATCAGGATCTGCACAACCACTTGAATCAAACTTATCCCTTGCCTTTAAATTTGGATCCTTCATACCTTTTGGAACCCAATAACATTAAATGTAAATTTAACCTGGTTATTTTGCCTTAGGATCAATAATATCAAAATAATCATTTATAGACCATTTACATGGCTATTCAATACATGGTGCCAAATCAACTTTACACATCCCTAACTCATCATCACCAAGAACATCTTCATCAAACAATTATAATTCTAATGGAGGATATGGTCCTTCCTTTGGCATCAATACCTTTATCTATTATAAATCTCTCCAATCAGGATTCAAACTACATTTCACTGTCTTTGATTATATCTTAATTTCCTTATCAAATGATTTTATTCTAGCAATACAATATGGATCAGAAGTATCACCATCATCTGCTCTCAAATTCTTACCTCTCACAAATAGAATCTTAAGAGTACCTTCTATCATATCATCCAGAGTCAATTATTTCTTCTTCTCTTCTTTAGATACTCCCTCTCTAAATCCAATTATCTATTAAAACATTGATTATGGAACATATCTAATCTTTAAATAAACTTTTGTATTTTCTAAAAGTGAATAACTTTTTTCACTTAAGAATTCTCCTGGATTTAATAAACATTCACTCCAATCTATATAAAACTCTCCAAGTACTTAAGTATTTGTTTATAACAAATTTTTAGGAGTCTCCACATAAACTTTCACATAAACTGAATCAATAGGTGCATTTGTTATACATTTCAAATCTTGCAAATACTTACCTTCCCAATATAAATCATTTGATGCTGTTAATTAAGCCTATATCTTCTTATCAATTGACATAAATCTTAAATGTATAAAGAATTTTGGTTCCTTCAATTATTTTAAATCCTACGTCAAAATACATTAAATTGGTATCACTTCTAACACACCTTCCTCTACAATTGTTGCTGTTATCTTATTTCCAATTATTGCTCTTTTAATTTCCACTCCTTCACCAGGAATAAATTTCATTGCAATATTAATAAATCCTTATGGCTTATACATTTTACTTTACTCCTTAATATAAGTAGTATTTTATAATTAAAATTTATTATTTATAACCCATTAATTTGCTTTGTCAATAGTTTATTTCCACATAATTTTTACATCTCCAACAAAATTCTCTTCTTCTACAGAATTACGATATAATCTAATCCAAACATATTCACAAAGATTCTCTTTTAAAGCCTACCCTATAGGAAAGATAAAAGCCTACTTGAATTCACTTTAATTGAAAAGAATAACAGATTTTTCCATAACATTTCCACCCTTCAAAATTATATGACAACATAACGATTTTGAATTAATTTCAGATCCATTAATCAATTAAACCTTTAAAAATCCTGTGATCTTTGTAAAATCTTTGGTATCTATATTCCACTCTTTAATTTCTTATTTTAATTCAGTTTCTGTTGACTCTATTTCTTCATATGGATTATCCTCATCCTATACTTAAATTCTATCTTATTCATCAACTATAATTTCTCCCTCACCTTATTCCTCTCTCATCTTCTAATAATTATTAAGTGTTTCTCTCATTTCTTCCAATGAAACTGAACCACTCTTATCTGAATCAAATATAGCAAACATATTATTTAAATCTTTCTAATTCAATATAATTTTCAAAGATTTAAGTCCTTATTTAAGTTCTGCAGGATTCAAAGATCCTGATCCATCAGTATCTATTAATTCAAACATTTTTTCAACAGTAAGATTTCTCGCCTTGATGGCATCCAATAATTTACAAAATAATGCTTATTCAAATTATTCTCTTTATTTTGGTCTATCCTATAATATTTAAGCCCACTCTTCAATTCCTATTATCTTTTTCTATCCTAAAAAACCTCCAATTCTACATAAAGAATGAATATCTTATTAACTTAGTTTTAAAGCAGCTAGAAATTGTCTAAATTCATCTTAAGTTAATGATCCATCTAAATCACCATCAAATGTTTTCATTCTTTATTTCATTGGAGGTGGATTACCTTTCAATGCTTTCAATAACACAATAATAGCATCATCATCTTATAAATTATCCATACCACCAGCAGCATTTGTAGGTAACACTTCAGCTTAAATCTTTTATTTCTCTTTCATTAACATATTCTTTTCCTCTAATAGTTAATTTTTTTCAAATTCAAATTGCTTATTTGCATTTAATCTCTCTTATTACATCTTCTCCTTTTCCAATTAAATTTAAGCTAATGTTTACGCCTTTGCTTATGACAATTTCTCTTCATTAGATGCCTTAATGGTTTAAATACTCTTTAAAAACAATTAACCTGCCTTTGATCTAAGAGTTTTCTCTTAATCCTTACTAGCTTATAATTATTCCTTTAATTCTGATATTTATGTCATATATTCTTAAACCTCTTCTTCTGATATACCCTAAGGCTAATTTCTTAATTCCTCACTTTCCTATTCTAATCTCTTAATTGTTTAATTTAGTTGTTACTTATCTTTATCTAACTTACTTATTGTTTCATCCTTACTTTTTAATTACTTATTTAGTGTATCAATTTATGCTTACAATTTATCACTATTTGTTTTATTCTACCTCTAAGTAACTTCCAATTAAGCTCTTGTTTATGCTAAGTCTTAATCAGTTTCAAATAAATGTTTTGCTTTTATTTAAATCTCAGTCTCCAAATCAGTAATTCTAGCTAAATACTCTTATTGCATCTTTCTTCTCATCTCTTCAATTTACTCAGTTCTCTTTACTGCTCCACTACCATCAAACCACATTTCTCCATAAAATCCATCAATAACATCTTCATTACCACTACCTGATGGTAATTACCTATCAAATGGACACAAAATGTTAAAAGTTCTTACACATGCTTCCCCTGCAGGAACATCCTTAACAGCCCCATACAATTCTTCCATTGAATTAATTCCTTCCATCCAAGATCCTGTATATACATATGGACGTTTTAAATGATGATTAGCTCTAATCCCTGATTCCTATACTTTTTTCATTATTGTAAAGAACTTTTCCCTTATCCATTAATTTATTGATGCAGGAGCCCATTTCACCTATAATGGAGGAGGCTCAGCAGATACTATTTCCTTCTCTACAATAGGAAATTAAGGAGATTATTATGGTTATTTATTTGCAACTACTATCGATGATTATGGTCCTTATTCTTTCTTTTAATTTGCTAATTTCTATCCTTAAACAGCCTAATCTAAGAATTTCAAATCTTGATCCTAATTATTCATTGGTGAAGAACTGTAAACAATTAATACTTCTCTTGTTCGGTCATTTGCAGCTAATTCCAATGGAGTCTTTTAACTCCTGTCTCTCAATTACATACTTTCCTATCCTCCTCTCTATAATAATACAGGGATAGCCCTTGTTTTTCCTCCTTCTGATGCATGATGAATAGGAGTCTTCAAATCCTCATCTAATGCCATAGAATTGGCTTTAAAATCTAACAATGTCCTTAATAAACTCACTTAATGTTAAGAAGAATTCCAAACACAATAATGTAAAGGTGTCCTTTTCTTTTAATCAACATCATTTGATAACTCTGGCTTAGTTGCCAATACTAATTATAATGTCTATGCACTTGGACATGATGCAGCAAAATGAATACATGATCGACCTAATGAATCTCTTGCTATTATATCTGCACCTGCTTTCAATAATGTATCTACTATTGTTTCATGTCCATGTAAACACCCATAATGTAAAGGTGTCTTCAAAGTCCTATCTCTACAATTCGGATTGAAACCACTCATCAATAGTATTTCTACTATGCTTAAATGTCCTTCTATTGTTGCCACATGCAAAGGACTTTTTTTTGTCTAATCTACACACACCTTGATTTGAGGATCCTTTGACTCTTTCAAGTACTATCTCACTTTTACCAGATCACCGCGCGAACAATTGATAAACAAAGCTGAATGTTCTGAATTATCTTTCCTTGCCATCCAATTTATATCAAACTTTGATCTATTCAATCTTTCAAAAGCCTTCACTTCAAATTTACCTTACCAATCTAGTCCTGTGTGTTACTGAAATACTTTCCCAAAATTTGGTATTATCAATGCTGTAGCAACCTCCTCCAGAGCTAACCCATCAAATCCCTTTCTTTGGAACTTCTATATCAAACCCTTAATTTGTTGATCTGATATTTCATCCGGTCCTCCAGATCCATTATCAAGAGCTTTATTATAATTCATATTATAAATTAATTATTTTCAATTATATTTTTATTTAGTTTTCAATTGATTCAAATTATTCATTAGATATTCCATTATAATATATACTAATATGACTAGATAGTAGTTGGCATCCCTAATGAAAACATTATTAATTTAATTTTTATTATTAATAAAGATAATTTACATCAACCAAATATTTAATAATTTCCTCATGTTTTCATCAATATTCAGAATTTTAATTAGTTTTAAATAAATATATCCTTGTTGAGAGTGTCTTCATAATTTTGCCTCTCCCTTCATTAGTTTTGGATTATGTTTATATGAGAAGATTGCAAATACAAATTTTTATAGGTCATTAATCTTTATTGAATTAACACTACAATTGATAGGGATTAAATGGCAAGAATGAATTATAGTGAAAAAATGTTGTAAACTAAAATTAAGGTATTAGATTTTAATATTTTAGTTCAAAATGAGTGATTCACCATAAGATAAATTTAGAGGCAAATATCATTGAATTAAATGATAAATTATGTTATATTATTAGAACAGATAATTTACATAATTGAGGTTGAATCTGAAATGAATTAGTTGGTTTCTAAGAAAGAAAATTCAATTGGTAAATTAAGCTAAGTAACTAATGACCCCTCATAGGGCTTTTATATTAGAAGATTTTTGTTATGACAATCAAAATTTTGATTATAAGCTTTAGAGTATATATATATAGAGTTTTAAAAAACAAAAATTTTGTACAAATTCTCAATTAAGTAAGAATTTATGAAAAAATAATCTGAATTCAAGAGGAATGATAATTATGGTGTTCAGATATCAAATGCTAATAAGATTGTTAGATTTCATAATGTCAATTAATTATTTGAGATTTGTGATTGTTTCACAATACACAGATTTAATTAAAGGTAATTATTGAGAAGTAGAGAAACAATTTCAAAGTTGCTGTATATATAAGTTTTAAATTGATAACAAAGATTCAAAATTCAAATAACTATTAAAAAATGAATAACAAAAACAAAAAACTGTCAGCTTAAGATGGAAAATTTATTTATGAAGGAGATATCACTACAGATGATAAATCCAAATAAGTACTTTATGATGGTCCGGGATATCTATTTAATAATGAAACAAAATGTTTTTTTAAGGGAACTTGGAAAAGAGGTGAGAAGGTTTGTGGAATAGAAACTTTTCCTAACGGTGATGTTTATGAAGGTTAATACAAAGATGGATTGTTTAATGGTAGAGGATTACTTTATAATAATGTTCAACTCTACGCTAACAAAAAAGGTTAATACAATTTCGATGGGTATTTTGAGTAGGGGTAAAAACATGGTTTTGGTAAAGAAAGTTACATCACAGGAGGAAAGTATGAAGGATAGTTCAAGTATAATTAAAAGCATGGAAATGGGAAATTAGTGTTTTCTGATGGATCCTATTATGTTGGTGATTTTTAGAGAGGTAACTATGTTCTGATAATTTTTAGGATTACCTAATGGATTTGGAGTTCAGGTAGCTTATTCTAAGGAAAGAATTGTTGCCACATTCCCACCACCTTATAATAATGAAGGGAGAAGAGAAGAATAATTGAATGAAGAAATTTAAGAACATGAATAAGAAAAAGAAAAATCAGAATACTTATATGAAGGTGATTTTGTTGATGGATACAAACATGGAATTGGAAGATTGTATTATCCTAGTGGTTCCTATATATATGCTTATTGGGAGTATAATAAACCTGCTCGTGATTTTATTGAGTATATTGCTGAAGGTCATAAATGGAGAATTCTTAATGTCAAATAGTTGTAGACAGATTAGAGTATTAATTTTTTCAAGATCATAAAAGAAAATAAATCAGAATGGCAAGAGAAGTATCCCATAAAAGGGAATAGCTATCCTCCTGCTGAATTAGATGGTTATAAAGTATTTATAGATGAAAAAGGATTGAAAAGAGAAAATTTTGAAGATCCAGAATTTGACTACACTGAACAATCTTTTAGCATCAAAGATGAAAATGATTAACCTGTTGGAGCACCTATTGAATTTGAAAGAATATTAACATCAAAATACTTTAAGAAGAAAGAATTCAAACTCTTCACTAAAGAAATATTACCTGGTTATTTAAACTATTCAGAATAGTATTGTTGTTAATAATTAACTGTTGTCTTAAATGCACTTACATATCATTCATATCTTTTTGCAAAAGTATTTTCAAGAAAATATGAATCTGAGTAATTATAATATTCTAAAATCTAGAATTGGATTTTATTTCATTAAATTATTTTTGAAAAATGAATGGAAAGAATATATTGTAGATGATCGCATCCCAATATTCAAATCTGATAAAATGCCAGTGTTTTCTAATACCTAAGAACCAGAATTAGCATGGGTCATATTATTCAAAGCATTTGCAAAGTACAATTAATCTTTCCAATATTTTTCAAATGATAAAATAATGAGAGCTGTTGAATATTTAACATTACTGACAGGTATGCCAACTATATAATTATCAATCCCCAATATGTTTGGAGAAAATCAAGAATATTCTGATTAAGTATTTTATATACTAAATATTCAAGTAAAAAAAAATATGGAGAACCATGGCTTAGAAATATCAAAACACTAAAGTCAGAATTGGTTATTTATACAAAGATATGGAAGATAGATTAAAATTACCTAGATGTACAGCCTATCAAATTGTGGATATGCAAGAGTCTTCTTAAGGCAAAAGAGATGAATCATATTGTTTACTTATTCTCGCATCTAATTAGAAACTTGCTCTTAAATAGGATATAACAAATTAAATTTCATTGGCCAGATAAAAATTATAGGAGAGAAATCCTTAAGCTAGAGGTAGTGACTCTTATTTCTATATGGAATATAAAGAATTTATCAAGTACTTTCAGTTTGTTTTTATGCTCTGTGCCACCAGATATCCAATATAAAATTAATAATTGATTGAACCTGAAGATAAAGATAAACATAATCAAGAATTAAGGTTCTTTTGCAAATTTAAAACAAATTTAGCTTAAGATTGTTTAATATGTGTTACTTAGGATCATTAAGAAAAATAAGATGAGTAAATGCTTTAAGAAAGTAAATATAAATGTTTATATTTTAGAAACATTTCCTGTAAGAATTGTGCTAGCCAAATAAAAAGATTTATTTACAAATAAGAATTAAGTAAAGAAAAAGATTGTATCAAGATGGACAGAGGAAGCCAATCGTTCAAAATAAGAAAGAGAAAAAGATAAAAAGGAAGAAGCAATTAAACCTGACATGAAATATGCTTCTATATTCGAATAAAATTCTGAAAAAAAATAAATTAATCCATACAAATATTGTTTTGGAAGAGGTTAATCTATAGATAAGATGTTATTTAAGGATGCTTCTCTAGAAAGTGGAGAATATATATTGTTTATCTAGGTTGAAACAGGAGATAGTAAAGACTAATTTGATTTAAATAAGATGAAATTTTGGATTACAATTCATAGTCAGAAACTCATCTAGATTCAAAGACTTGATTAATAAATTTAGGGGTTCTAAAAAACAGTATATGAGAGTGCTATTGCAATTGCAGATAAACATTCTTAAGATACTGAAAAAATCAAATATTTTCATAAAGGAGATCTTAGTGAATAAGAAAATGGAAGTAGTGATCTTGTAATTACATAATATTTTATTAAAAAAGAAGGTACATATTTATAACATTTACATAATAAAAGTACAAATAAAATTTGGAGATAGAAGTTGTATTTTAAGTTAGATAATATGTAAATTATTGATCATAGAGAATCTTAAAAATTAGATATATGTTTATCCAAAAAATCAACAGCTTTAATTATAATTTAATAAGTTGGAGCAAAAAAATATAATTTGGAAGGAGGAGAAGGAATTTGTATTGTGGATTTATTACATGATGAGCATGCAGAAGAGGAATAGGAGGTGAAAAATCAAGAGGGTGGTAGTGTTCATGAGGAAACTTAATAAAATTTCTAATAGACTTCATCAAAACCAAAATTTGGAAGTTTACTTTTTAAAAATTGATAGTAAATAAATAATTATAAAAATATATATTTGTTAAATATTTTAACAAAATTTCAAATATATTTTAATGAATTATTTTAGCGGTAATTAGAGAATTAATTTAAATTTCGAATTTCGATATAAAACACCTTTGAAATGGATCTATTTCCTTCTAGAAATCTATTTTCAAACCCCAGTTCGCCTTAAACATTTGAACCAAATCCATGTAAGAAGTTAATTGTAAATCCTCCATTTACACCTGAGTTTGGAAATTAAATTAAATAACCAATAAAACTATAAGTAACAGAGGGGATTGGAATAAACTAAAAAAAATAATTAGCATTGAAAATCTAATAATAGAAAGAATAAAAGAATTAATTCGATTAATATAATTCACCCCGCACACCTAAACATAGTGAGAGAAAAATATAACAATCAACTGGAGAGAAAAATTAACACAATCAATTAAATAAAATGAATAAGAAGAAGGTAATTCGAAATTTGAATAAATAATTTGATGAGGAATAAGGAGTTCCAAAAAGCAGATATCATGAAGAATATATCTAAGTGGATATATTAGGAAGTGGTTATTTTGGATAAGTCTATAAATGTAAAAATAGATTTACTAATTAAATTTGTGCAATAAAATGCACAAAAATCAAATACAATAAATTAAATATAGATTTAGCCAATGAATCTCAAGCTTTGGCATATTTAAATTCTAAAGGAGCATGTAAAAATCTAGTCAGATATTTTACTTCCTGGTAAGAAGGAAGCAATTTATATATGTTAATGGAGTATTGTGATTATAGTGTCAGTTCAAGATAGGATTATGAAGAATTTGAAGTTAAAAAAATACTAAAAGATATAACGAATGGATTGATTTTTTTACATGAACAATATATATCACATCTCGATATCAAACCAGAGAATATTCTGTATAGTAAGAAAGATGGTTAATATAAATTGGCTGATTTAGGGTTATCAAAGAAAATACAACAACGCCAAGAAGATGTGAGTGTTGGAGACTTTAGATATATAGCCAAAGAATTACTTAATCAGACAGAGAAGTTAGATCTCTGCAAAACAGATATATTCTCTTTAGGTGCCACTCTTTATTAATTGATGACAAAAAAGTAATTGCCATCGAATGGAGAGGAGTGGCATCGTATGAGGGAAGGTATTCAAATATATGATTTTCCTGAAAACATGTATTCTCTTAGGTTAAGGAAATTAATATGTAGAATGATGGATCCTAATCCTCTCTCAAGAATTAGTGCTAAGGATATCTTGGAAGATGAATACATCTATGTTAAGAAAGAAAATTATATCAAATGGGAAAAAATACGTGGTTTGATGCTTAGAAGACAATTAGATGAATGCCTAATTAAATAAAGAAAATACAGTATTTGATGGGATGTTCAATTAATTAATTGAAATTTTTCTGAAAATTTTGTTTTATAAATTTTCTATTTTTTATGCAAACTTAAATTAAATCTTAAATATAATAAGATGAAAACATACCTATTAAACTTTGCCAAGACGAACAAGAAAAATAATAGAACCATCCTATTGAATTGAACTAATAAGATCGAGTTTAATCATCATCAATACCTGTTTATGAAAAAACTAAACTGCCTATAGATTCTAACATATATTTGAATAACAACCATATTCCAGTGTTCTAGCAAGTTCCGTATTAATAATCAATTGTTGTTGCATAATAGATATATTCTGAAGTGAATTAAGTACAACAATCTTCTGCTTAGTAAACAGACAATTAATAATTTATGAATCCTTAGAGTATGCCCTATTAACCTGGTTCTGGCATTCCAACTCATAAAAACTTAATATAAGTCCCAAAAATGAGATACTCTTAATATCTATAATGTAAATGGTGTAATCAAGAAGTATTTTCCTAAATTGAGCACTAAATTGGATTAACTTAATTGTTACTATGTCTATTACTCTCACCTGCTCTTGGAATTGGATTAATATTTTTATGTTGTGATGTAAATATATATAATTAATCACATAGACTTGTAAAGATTGTTAACATTTTTGTACTAATTGTGCAAGTGAAATGGGAGTAGTAAAATTGATTGATTTTCAATGTTGATATTAAATTTATAATATTAATTATATTTACTATGTTAGCTCCTCAATATATTTTAACAAAATTTTAAGAATTTTTAGAAACATAATTAGAAAATAAACCTAATAAAAATGAAGTAATAAAGAAATTAAGAGACTTTAATAGATATTTTGCGGCAAACAATTACAATATTAACAAAGGGTTTGAATATTTTTAGAATAATCAAAACACCATGCAATAACTGTTATCTATACCAAAAATAATTATTGACAAACTTTAAATACCTGAAACCACTATGCAACTTACAGGACAAGGATTACAGGGTTTGTATTATGCAATTATGATTGGGTTATAAAATAAGAAAGGATAATTTATTGCTGATGGGACTCCTTATTAACAATTAAATTAATTAATTAAAACAAATTAAATTCATTAGAGTATAGGATTATGGTATTTTACAGAGATAGGAACAATTCTTTTAAAAAATAGTATAAATCTTAATTTGAGTAACCATCTACTAGAAAATGGAATAAAAATTAGTGATTAAATTGACATAAAAAAATTGTCTATTGGATAGAGTGCACTTTTAATTGATAATCTTAAATATGTTATTAATGTTGATATACAATAAATACTTTATTACAAACCAAATAAAACATTACATAGATTAGTTTTATTGAATTCAAGTCTACCTAATTGTGTAAAGATAATGATAGAAAATGATATATATTAAGATGTGCTACTATTTTCTTTATTCTAAGAAGACTAAAAAAATCAATAAGAAATATACTCATAACAACAACAATCCTATTCTTAATAGGATTAATACAGCAGTTCATAACTGAATAATAATAAATCAATATCTATTCAATAATAGGTGAAGATGCTTTTAGAAGAGATGAATCAATAAACAGATTTATTAATAGATAAAAATCAATTAAAAACGTTACCTGAATTCAAAGCCCAATAATATGTTAAGTAGATGAAGAATCAAATATTATAAGAGGAGAAGAAAAAAAAGTGTCTTAAATGCTAATAGGAATTTAGTAGTGATATTGGAAGTATCGCAGGATAAATTACAAATTTTTGTATGAAATGTTATAAAGAATTTTCAATTTGATAACACAATTATTATTGTTTGTAATAACAAGTAGTATGTAAATATATTATAAATATTTTATGGTAATTTTTTTGTAATTTCTTTAATAAATACAATTAACTTATTGTAATTAATTGGGAAATTTAGTGTATGGACATCGATTAAGAAAAAGAATTTAACGAAGAAAATAATTAAATAATAGAAGAAGACATCAATTAAATCTAGAATGAAGTTCAAGATATCCAATTCTAATAAGTGGCTGATAATTAGGAGAATGTATTAGAAAAAAAATAAAAAATTAGAATAAAAAAGGTGAAATAAGAAGAGTTCCTGTTCCTCCACATAGAGTTACTCCTTTAAAAAATAATTGGGACAAAATATTGACAACAATAGTGGTATTTATTTAGATGAAATGAAAAGGAAAACATGAAGTTGTAAATAAGAATGAATACCAAAAAGAAGTGTGTTGAAATCAAAACATCTTAATTTACTGAAGACAAGACTTCATTATAGAGAGGAGTAGACTTTTTGAAAGCATTTATGATGGGTAATATATTTGACTAATCAATTCTTAGGATTTGATATTGATGATTCAGTGGCTTTGTTGAGATTAGATGATTTATATGTAGAATCATTTGAAGTTAAAGATGGTAAAATATAATATCATTTTTAACAGTTAAAACCTTACATGGTGATCATTTATCAAGATGTATTGGTCGTATTTCAGGTGAAAAAGGTAAAACTAAATTTGCAATTGAAAATGCCACAAGAACCAGAATAGTTCTAGCAGATTAAAGAATACATATTCTTGGAAGCTATTCAAATATCAAAGCTGCCAGAGATGCAATTTGTGCTTTGATTTTGGGAAGCCCTCCTGGAAAAGTCTATTCATAATTGAAGTCTCTCTGTAGAAAATATGTGGAGAAAAGTTGAAATTATATTCGTTTATCATAATCATTATTATTATTTATACATTTTATGGTATTTGTTTGGACAGTTTGATATAATAAAAATTAAGACTATACTTTCTTTTCATAGTAGTTACTGACAGGAGACTATCTAAAAGGAAGACTTATGAGTAAATTAGGAGTAGTATCAATTTCATCTTGAATTTATTTATTCATTCTTCTTTAACTACTGATTTAAATAGTATATTTTATCTTCATGTAATAATTATATCCTTTATGACTCTGATATAAAATTACAAAACATATCAGTAGTAAAAATATACTTGTGATTCCCAATATCAATTATTATTTATTCAACAATTCTATCCTAAAATTGAGTGATAAATATTTTGATATAAATATAAATTTTATTAAATTTGTAATTAACAGTTAATTTATATGATTCGATTTGGAAAATCACCACAACATATTTAAAGGAACCCAAAAAAACCAGATAATTTAGAAATTCTAACTCTATTAGACAATTGCACATGTAATGAATATATTAAAAATTAGTAATTTTTAAGGAGGATAGAATAGCATTGAGGAATATGGTAAAAGATGGCAATCAAGATGTCATAGCAATACTGAATCATTATAAAAAGGGTAATAATCATAAAGATTTATCAACTGATTTAAGAAAATATCTTAAAAGAAAGGGAGATAAAGAAAATGAAAAAGTTCTTACTTGTTAATCTCCTACATCCAACAGAATTTAAAAAGTCTAACAATTACAAACTTAGCCTGCATAAAACAGTTAAAAGAAATCATGCCCTGATTTATGGAAACCAACTGAATAATAATCTCCAAAAGCAATAAACTTATGCAAAAATAATTAGTTTGTCAATGAAGTTTAATTTTCAGAAATTGTACTTTCAGATAGAAATCAAAATGAATCTAAAGATATTGAATAAATATAGTTTTAAACTAACGTTTCCTAATAATACGCATTTCATTAACCAACTTCTAATTAACTAGATCATTCTTAAACAATTCAATAGAGCAGTTAATTATAAAATAGTTAACAACATTAAATATAAGATTAAGATATTGATATCAATGAAGAAGATGATATCCAATCTGAATCATCAAATGAAAGTATTTTAAATCAAATCTCTCAACCTCCTCTTTAAATATAAGATATTACTCCAAAAAATGAAATTAAACCATCTTAGTTATTTCAAAGTGGACATTCAACATATCTATAAATAAACACATGCTAATCTTATATGTAACCAGTATTGGCAATTTAAGATAAATCACCAATTGCTCTAAAATTACAAGAATCTGAAAATACAATTATTGTAAAAGACTCTCAAAAATACTATAGTTTTTACAATTATTAAGATTACTAAAAAGTAGCTTAATCTTAATATAAACATTTATTTACTCATTGGCCTTCCCTATTACATAAATTAGATCGACCTGAATTTGTTCCAAGTTACAGAGTTGTTCCTTATATTAATGCAACTCCTGAACAAATATTTTCTATTCTATTTCCAAATTCTGGGAAAGCCAAAATTAGTTACTTTGCATTTGAGAACTAATTAAAACATAATTTATTATAAATTGATAGAGACTCACTATTTAAAGAATTAGATAAAGACTAAGATGATTGGATAAATTACAGAGAAACTGGGGTAATACTAGAAGGTTTGTGTTTATAAGTAGAATAACCAAAGAATTGTGTAAAAGTCATTTTTGAAACTTTGAAGGCATCCCCAACCATCCCTAACACTTTAACTCTTTCAGATCTTGAACTATTTGAAAAAAAAACAGAATTTCAATTTGCAAGATAGTATATATTATATTTTTATAATTAAGATTAATGTAAGAAGTAGATGGAATTTAACAAGGACATCTTACTTATTGGGATTTATACATGCATCGTGACATATATCTAATGGAAAGATTATGTTAAATAGTTTCATAAATTACAGGTGCCACTCATAAACATTAGTGAATTTGAAATTATTATTAATACTTATAATATGATCGATTATTAGAATATTTTAGTGTAATTAATAAGAGAAGATTGTCTAAATAGATATGGATTTAAAGAGCTTAAAATTAATCTAATTAATTTAATTTATAACAATTGAGTAATTTAACTGGGAAAGCTGATAAACTCAAGAGGGAAAGAGCTTCAGTATTAATAGATATTAACCTAATTATAATATATTAGATGAGTTTATTAGATATTCATTTTAAGTAGCTTGGAATTTGAAGATGTTTACCTTCAATACTGGGTTCTAATTTTCTTTTATTACTATTGTATATTTAAATTCCCTAATCCTTAATTATTGTTTAATTTTTCAATTACACTTTTTATTTCTCTCTAAACAACTCTTAATAAAATTAAAATGGACTAGTAGGTAAAATACCAAAACCTAAATTTACATTTTATTAAATTTGCTGTTGTTCTAAGTAAATTGTTCTATTTTATGCCTTTTACTTAGATGCTTAATACAAACTAATGTTTTGATTATTGATAAATTTATTTGGAATATTAAATTACTATTTCTTATTGTTTTGAGTTATGCTCCTACGCTTTATGACTGAAGAAGCTCTTGAATCTTCATCATCTCTCATAATTACTAATACATCTTATTAAAGTGAATTTTGTTCAACACTCCCAAATCGTACCCCCTGATTATATTTAAAATTAGTTGATTGAAGATCCATATCAACTTATATTCCTTAATCTTAATAATTTATTTCTTATATCATTAAATGTTCTTTTCTTCTGACCTTTTCAACCTACTTCTAAAATCCACTAGAAGCTGTGTCGAATAATTGTTATTAACTCTTTTTATTTCTCTTTACTTGCATGCCTTCATTTTTTATATCTTACTTTTGGCTAATTTTTGGTGTGTTAATTTATTAATATTAATTTTGAACACGAGTTGATTTTGGAGATTAAATTGTATAGTTGGATGTTTTTTAGGTTCCTTTTAAAGGAAATTTATTTTCCATTTATGAAAAATTTAATTGATCTTTAGGACTAGTTGCCTACTCAGTTATTTGCAATTAAATTAGTGGCACTTCTGGAGACTATTATCGTTGATATTATAAATTGCTATCCTCATTCAACTCCTATGATATAGCATATCTAATCTAAATTAACATAATAATGATACATCAAAAAACTCAGTAATTGTATAAGCCTCTCTTTTTAGTTTACTCTAATGAATTATCTACTAGGAGATAGCTAATTAAAAGAATGTAATTAAGCTAGATTGAACTTCTTAATCATCACTTTACAAAAAGTCTAAACTTATTCCGCTTTTTAAAATAGCTAATAAATTTATTTTAGATGGATAACCTAACTTTTATAATATTGAGCAAAATGGTTTTGTGATTAATTTAACAGTAGATTCACTATTTTACAATTCTTGCTTTAATCCCTGAATTGTTTATAATAACATCTAAATTGTATTTTTATATTTTTAAATTTCTAAATATTATGATTTGCATTTTTATTCAATTGTATTCTTTTCTTACTCAATTTTAATTATATTATTTTGAGCCTACTAATAATTTTAAATCAATTTTTCATAATCTTCTTTTACAAAAAATGCATCATTTACTTATTTTAGATATTGATTAATTCGTAATTTTAATTCATACAAACTATCTTCATTTAAATCTTATTCAAAAAGTTGATAGAATTTAGAGAAATTAATCCATCTTGCAAAAGCACATTTCAAAGTAATTTTTTTAATTAATTAAGGATCAGTCAAATCTTTTTATTATATTTTTAATTTCTACTCAAATTCTTATGATAAATTTAATTATTATTCTTTTAATTTCTATTCTAAGTTTTCCTAAAATTATTCATGAATTCTATTTATATTTTCCTCATGACTGACTTAAAGTTCTTCAATAATCAAAAATTAATTTGCTAATTCTTATTACAAATTTGATATAATTTAAATATTATCATCTATCATAATTTTTAGCTAATCTTCATATAATTACTTTTATCTTTAAAACATTCTACTTCCAGCTGAGTTTTTGGAAATAAGTTCATCTATTTCCTTATAATTAATTCCATATCCACCAATTTAATTTTCGAAAACTTTAAAAATTACTTTATTACCAAATTTCTCTTATATTTGTTTCCAAATCTTATATGGATCTTTTTCTATCAGAAATAACATTTTAATAATAGATTAAAGTGTATTATTTTATAATAAAACTGAAATCGTTCTCTTATGGGATTCACATTCAGTACTCAGAGCAGTTAATTCAATTTTATATCTCTAAACGGTTTATTAACATTATTTCTATAACTAATTAAATTTATCCTATATATAGTTCCATAATTCAGGCTCTAACGTCTATTTGATATCAAAGTAATTAACTTCATAAAATTCAGTTCCTGGATTCTCTAATTACTTTAGAAACTAAAATAGTAATTACATTTACCATTGATTTGAGATGTTGTATATCTTTCAAATAGTTTGTGGTCATCTATAAAATTTGTTCATCTCTTTTAGTTACTTTAAGGTTAGTTTCATATAATAACTATTGGAGAGTATTTAACTGAGTGAGATCATTTTCAGCAACAGGAATATCAGTTGATTTATGTTTTAAGGAGTTGATCTTGTGTATTTTTGGCTTTAATTAAAAGATGGAATCAAATTCATCACTTGAACTTTATTCTCCTGATTTAAAGCCTTCATTCACAAATATATTTTTAAAATGATTCTTCATTTAGATAGACTTCAAATATTATTGTATCTTAAACATGGTGTTATCAATATCTGTAATTGTAAAAAATTATTCAATATCGTATTCTATTGGAATATGAAAAATGTAAATTACACAATCTTTTATAAACCTCACTATATTGTTTTCTAGGATATCCTATTTTAAATTTGAAATCCATACATTTGCCAAAGAATATTGTTCTAATTGTAATTTGAGAGTATTACATAGTTTATCAATCAATTTTAACATTTTAATTATTTTATATTAATAAATTAAATGGAAACAGTACTTCAAGAGAGTATACTTGCATTGACTTTTAATCATGAAAGAAGTAGTATAATATATTTGGCCCAACCAAGTTTCTAAGGCGAAAACCCAATAAATGAGTTAATTGAATTAGATTTACACAATCAAACTGTATTGGAGAGGTAATTATTAATAATTGAAATATAGATATATCATATCAAAGTAATTACCAAATCAACCTCCATTTATGCTTATAACTTCAAAAAGGAAAGGATATTTAATTTTGGCATTTCAACCATCCTTAATGGAGATATGGCAATTGGGAAATAGTGCATAAGGATTTAATCAATCAATTTGGTCAGGTGAGACCAAGGGAAGAAGTGGATACGAAATTTAACATGCTGATGTGAGCAATCTGGATGTAAGATTTGCATTTTACTACTTAAAAAGGGCATTCTTTTCTTTAGCGCTATAGATCAAAGAAATATTTATTGTGCCAATATTGATGACACAATCTAGTCTAATGGAAATGAATTAATTTTAAGTAAATTGAGATTGCCTGAAAAAGTTAATGTTAATGATTTGAAATGTCATCCTACAGATTATAAAATTTGCAGTGCATGTTCAGATGGATTAGTAAGAGTATGGAATCAAACTACTTATACATAATTAAATAGTATATAAGATGAACATAATATTATTATCTCACTTTCATTCTAATAAGATGGTCAAAAGTTATTGTGTGGATGTGATAATGGAAAGGTACTAATGAATATTATAAATAAAATAGATTCTATGTTATGATTCCAAAACTTTAGGAGATAGAAACATATTGTTAGCCATTTATTAATTAGAGTAGAATCACAATAATGGAATATTATGTTTACATTGGGTAAATTACAATGGAGCCATTAATTGTAATTAATTTTTAGCATATCTATATGATGGAAACATCAAATTATTAAATATCAAATTACTTGTACCTTAAGATATGATTAGGGATCAGAAAGTATCTAAATCAAAAAAATAAGAACTCTTTGGAAGCATTAAAGAAATTCAAAATCTATTAGCCATTAAAAATGATCTAAAATACAATGCATAAAGATAATAACCAAATATTGGATTATCTAAATTCATATAAATTCATTCCTATGCCAATTTTATCAGTCTTAATTCCATAAAGACACTACCAGATTAAACTCTACAAAGCTAAATATTCTATTAATACAAAACTTAGATCATTCTACTCAATGATAATACTAATCTCTTGGCTGAATATCCAGTGTGTTCACAATAATATTAATATTCCTTTTAAGAACTATTTCCAGATGAGAAAAATAGAATCTTAACCTAAAGATATCTCTATTATATTGATCAACACACTATGGAAATCAAATAATATTGTTTAGCTAAAGGAATTTTGAAATCAATTGCTAATTTAAGATAGATGATTTTAGTGGAAAATCCTATCTTTTACTAATTAAGCGTGAGACCTAACTCTCTGAAATTTGCTGAAAGAACACAATTTCTTTTGAGTTATAAAATAGAAACAACATATAGATGCTGTACTGTAATGTCTAATGATGGAGTATTATCAGATAATTTAAAGGAATATCCTGCTAGATTTTCTATGTTTTTGGGTTAAGAATGTTGGGCTAATCCTCCATTATTTTTGTTGTATGAGGATAGATCAAGTTATAGTATAATATTTGAGGATACTCTACCTTAAGAAGAAGATATGTTAAAATTGTTAAATAAACAAGACAAAGATAAATTATAAAATTAAATGAAATAGTCATTAAATTTAAAAGTTTAAAGAATGTTTTGGACTCCTTTGAGATCAGGTTTTGTTGTAATCTATTAGCCAATGAATGAGAATATCTTAAAATTTAGTAGAAATAGAAATACAGAAAATAATCTCTTAGATCTATTAATGTAAAGTGGTTCTGAAATGATTTTCAAATTTGGGAATGATGAGTAAGTGACAGATTTAGTATGGTAGAAGGATCAATACATTGGAGCTATTGTTACCATTCATAATGTTTATATAGTAGATGATAGTTTGAATACTCTCAAATTAATATCACTTTAACCACAAGTAAATAAAAAGTAAAAACTATTATGATAAATTAGAAATCGTATTCTTCTTACATATTGGATGGCTTAGACTTTAATCCTATAAACAAAATTTCATATTCTTTATGTTTTGCTCAATGGAACTTGTGCTTCGATATAATCAATTGATAATTATGAAGAAAAGAATGTTCTTTCTTCTTTATTGTGGGATAGGATGATTCTATTATCTTAAAGGTAACTGAATATTATTAGATTAGCCATTCCAAAAAATTAAATACTATTGAAATCAAAACTAAATGGATTAATATTCTATAACCTATTTTACAAGGATATATACATAATAAAAGATTCTTTAATTAAGATGTTGATGAACCTACTATTACTAAATTGTTATTGACTTTTGCAAATCCAAATATTGATTATTCACTCATTAAAGACTTAGAATAGTAAAAATAACACATTATCATAAAGATTCGTCTCATGTGCCAAGTTTATTATTTAACTTGATGATTGCAATTAATTTACTAAACATTAAAAAGCTAAATTCTTTATGAATACCTTAGATCATGAGAATTTAAATGAAACATTGTTTGGTACTGGAGGAATTATTAATAATGATGATTTATAATAACAACTTATTAAAAAGATTAAGGACAACAGATTTGAATACTTATAAATCCTACTTGAATAAGCAAAATAATTCTATCTTATGACTTTTTAATATAGGATTGCTGCAGAAATAGATGCGATCCTTAACAAATAACCTAATTTTATTATTTAAATCTTAAAAAGGTAGAAATCGATAGATACGATTGATTAATATTTGACTAAAGATTATACCTCGAATGATGAAGCAATATAATTGGCACATAAAGTTAAAAATCAAGGGAACATGTTCTTTAGAGACAATATTAAATAATTAATTGAATTTTTGACTCAATAATAATAGCAGATTAAAAATAATTAAGATATGTAAAATATGTTACCTTCTTATTACTTTACTGATTACTTATTGGAAAAATTAACATAATTATAAAATATGAAATCCTTGCAAAGTAAAGTTGAATTTGGAAAGGATAAATTCAATTTAATTTATGAGGATGTCAGGAATGAAGAAGATGAAGAAGAATCAGTTGTTGATAATAAAGTTATAAGAATATTTGATAGATTGACTTATGATTCAATTGGATTCTTTTTAGGTGTAGGTGGACAACCTTAATCTTAACAAGTAAATAATATGTTTGATGCAAAAAATGAAGATGACAAATAAAAATAAGATTAATAATATGATTTTAATGATAATAGTACTAAAGAATTTTAAGAACTTCTCATATATTGGAGAATAGATGAAGGAAAAGGAAATAAAATAGGAGATTATGGTAATTACAATTGCGCTGGTGATATTTATGTAAATAAAGAAATTAGTTCAGAAACAGAACATTTATGGGAAAAATTAGAAGAAAGTGATCCAATGGATTATTAAGATCTATGGGGAAATGTTTGTAATGCCTAGTAGGGTTTTGAATTAGGTCCTCAAGCAGGAATTCAAACAAGGAAAAAGAATTATTGGAAAAAGAATAAACTTTCAGATTTTACTATTGAAATGTGGATTAAACCATTATAGCCATCTGGATAGATATTTTAAGTTGATCAAAATTTAATACTTAATATTAATGAATTAAATATTGAAGTTATCATTGATGGTTAAATTGTTTAATTTAACATTGATGAAAATGATGAATATAATCCGATGAATTAACCATAGATTAAAGTTAATTTTTGGAATCACATTTGTTTATCCTATGAACAATCAGCAAGTGTGTTATATTTATATATAGCAGCTAAATATTAATTTAGTTGTCAAGAACTTGAAATTTCTAATGAACTCTTTAAGAATAAAAATTTGATCTTGGGACAAACCACTTAAGAACCTAATATCAAATATCCAATCATTAAATGTATGATAACAGAATTCAGATTTTGGAAGTAAAAGTTTTAACTCAAAGAAGTTCGAGATGGTTATAGATAACCTCTGCCTATTGTTCATGAGAAATAAAAAGAAATTAAAATTGATATTAAATAAGAATCTAAACCTAAACCTACTACTGGTTTAAATGCATTTCAAGGATTGAAATTAGATTTTGCTTTAGAACCTATTGAGGAAAAACCAATCAAAGAAATATAACAGGAAGATGATGATAAAAATATTTAACAAATAGAACAGCCTAACTCTGATTTTGGTTGGTTTGGAGGATAATAGCCAAATTAATAATAAAATATCAATAATTTTGAATTTGATAGTAATTTTAATGCATTTGCTTAAGTTTCTGCATCTCAAAACTAGTAAGGAGAATGGGGAAGTGATTTTAGTGAATTTGCAAATTTCGATAATTAAAAATCTACCTAGAAAACTGATGTTTCCTCTTTTTCTAATGAGAAACCAAAACTTCATTAAACTTAGCAACAACAAGAGTAAAAAAATAAAGAAGAACCAAAACCTTAATACTAATAAAAGCAGAAATAAGAACAACCTAAAGTTCAATAATAATAAGTTCCTCAATAAGCAGACAAATAATAGTAATAATAATAATAATAACAATAGTAATAATAATAATAATAATAATAATAATAATAATAATAATAATAGTAATAATAGTAATAATAATCATAAGTTCCATAAAAAAATTCAATTTAAGAAATCTAATAAATTGTTGATCAAGCAGTTAAGTAATTTGGGCTTAAATAAACTAAAGAAGGAGTAGATAATTTGACAAAAAGCTTTTAAAAGCTTAATGAATATTTATAGGGAAATAAAGAAAAGTTATAAAGAGTATAAGCTTTATTTTATAATATAGATTTAAAAATTTATTGTCCATTGTGCTTAATATAGATTTGCCTTTTAATTACTTGTTGGAATAAATTAAATGCATGAGAAAAGCAATTCTAAAAAAGAAATTTATATGCATTTAATTTTGATTCATCAAAACATTATCCCAAGCCACAAACTTCATTGGATTATTTAAACAATATTTATTTGTATTGAATATGAAAACACAGCTCTTGCAGAAACATTACTTAATTAATTAAAGTAGAGCATAGATAAGGTAAAATTAACTAAGGAAGATGATTAATTACTTCAGGAGTGTGAATCAAAGTTAGCCAAAATTCAAGATAAAAAGAATTCTGGATTATACAAGTTAACATGTCCTAATTGTAAAAGTCATTTCCCATTTAAAGGGATAAAGAAATGCAATAAATGTAATAAAGATTTTTTAATTTGCCAATTTAAATTGCTTTGTATATCAAAGGCTGAATGTCTGAAATGCAAAGCATGTGAATCTGTTTTCAGCTAAGAGTCAGTGTAAATTGGATAGAAATGTCCATATTGTCATCTTGATGTTTTGAATATACCAGGTGCTTGATTTTGATTATTTTTATTCATTATATAACAATCCTCTTATAATTTAAAATAATTATATTATAAATTTGTTTAGAGAAATCAAATTTTATATTTATGGATAATAAATTGAGAAGTGTGGTATAGTTTTCTCTATACACTTTATTATTTTCAGTTTAAAATACAATGGATTTTGGTTAAAGAATAGAATATACCCTTTATGTATTAATTTGATTTGATTAGGCCATTTATTTAGTAAGTTGTTTATTATCCTATTATTATCTATCAAAGTTTATTAAAAAATATTGTAATAAGTCTAACCAAATGTATAAATATATGTAAAGAATGAAGATAAACATTAACCAAAGTACTCTTAATAACTTTAATGTTAAATTGTTTGCCATTAGAAAATCAATTAGATGAGAAGTATCAATAGATCTATCGAGATTATACAGAATTGATAAATCAAACAATATTATTTTACACTTGGTTGGCTATGTTCGAGCAAAATTTGAAAAAAGAAAATATGGAATAATAAGCTATAAAGCCTATTTCTATATTTAAAGTACTATTTTGTTTTGGTTACCCAATAAATTCAGGCTTAGAGATTATAAATCGAATTGTAAATTTCATTTTTGATTCATCATTTTAGATATTTGAAAAAGAAAGAGAATATTAAGTGCTTTTAGGATTGGAGTTACTTTATGGAGTTGTATTTTTAGTCTAATATGGCCTTTATATAAAATAATATTAGATAAGAGATGTGAAAACTAGTGTTAATTTTAAATAACATGACCCCTTTGATGATGAATTGGCAGACTCAATACCAAATGAAAATGATAATGAAATTATGGTTTACGATTTTTTCAGATTTTCTGTTATTGCATGCTTAGGACTTATTATAAACACAATAGTGAAGGTATATTAATATGAAAGATCAAGTATGAGTTACATAAAATAAACTGGAATTATTGTAGTTTATGCAATATTTGTTTCAAATTTGATTAAAATTGCTGATTAACAATAAATTGAACACAAAAGCTTTTTGGAATTGAGTAATAGATAGACGAGAAGTGATGATCCCATATAGATTTGATACGTTTTTGCAATATATTATATATATAATAATAAAATATGAACGTTTAATAAACTAAGACATCATCACTTAAGGATTTTTTAATCATTTAAGAATTAGGGAAGGGATCATTTAGCACAGTTTATAAGGTATATTTTTTGTATAACATTTAGGTGAAAAGAACTGCTGATGGTTAAGAATATGCATTAAAGAAAGTGAAATTAGGATCCTTAAAATAGAAAGAAAAAGAGAACGCACTCAATGAAGTCAGACTATTGGCTTCAATTAATAGCAAGTATATAGTAGCCTATAAAGTATAAATATAGAATGATAAAAATAGGAAGCATTTTTTGATGATGAATCTAGATGTTTATGTACTGTAATGGAACTATTATCAGGGGGTGATGTGTATCATAGAATCACTTAGGCTCTAAAAGGAGGACCACAATTTTCAGAATAAGATATATGGAAAGCCTTGATTCACATGATCTTGGGGTATAAATTTGTATTTAAATAGATTGAAAACACTTCATGATTAGAAGATAATGCATAGAGATTTAAAATCAGCCAATGTTTTTCTTTCTCGAGATGGAAATTTTAAGTTGGGAGATTTAAATGTGTCAAAAGTAGCTAAATAGGGATTAGTTCATACTTAAACTGGAACCCCATATTATGCTAGTCCAGAAGTATGGAGAGATGAACCTTATGATTTAAAAAGTGATATTTGGTAAATAAATTTAATCATATTTAAGGTCCTTGGGTTGTGTTCTTTATGAAATGTGTTGTTTATAAACACCATTCAGAGCGAAAGAAATGAATGTTCTTTTTCAAAAAGTATAAAAAGGTTTATATGATTAAATTCCTACTAAATATTCAAAAGATCTTGCTTATATCATATCTTTGTTATTAAAAACTTAATCTTCATCAAGACCAAATTGTGAGGAACTATTAAAAATTTCTATTATTCAAAGTAGAATGATGGATATTGAAACTTACAATTAACCATAAAATTAAGAACTTTTAAAGACTATACAATTCCCAAGAACTGTTGATTAATTAAATTCTCAATTTCCAAAATCTAAATACTAAAATGAAATTATGAGCATTGATAGAAATATCGAAAATAAATCTACAGAAAATTCATCTAGTCCTTTTAGATCTCCATAATAAATAACAAAAACATAATAGGATTCCCGGTTAAGCTAAGGAAAAGATAGATAAATCACAGATATCACCAAAAGTATAGCTTACATAGAAAGATAGAACAAACATCCTTTGTTAGTAGAAGGACCTAGACCATCTGCATCAAGAAAAACAGAAAAACCGAAATCTGCCTAACCTCAGCATCGTAATTAGAATGATGAAAAAGGATAATAATAGAATTCACAAATTAATAAATACAAAGAATCTGAAAATCTTAGAATAAAAAGGGAAAATGAACTTAAAGCTATGTAAGAACTATAAGATTTAAAATATCGTGAGCTAAGAGACTTGAAATAAGCCCGAGAAGCTTCAAGAGAAATAAATACTGAAAATAGACGAGTTTCACCTATTTCTTAAACAAGATAATATGGATAATATGGACAATAATAATATTAGGGAGAATAATAAAAATAATCTTACTCTCCTATTACTAAGAAAGTAGAAATTCCTTAATATAATAAGTAAATATAACAATTAATTTAAGTAACAGAATTGTACAAAGTCAAATTTAAAGTAGACCTCAAATAAGTTGTTCTATTAATATTAGTAATCCAAGTTTATAAATTCATTAATCAATAACTCATTAAGATAACCTGACCAGCAAGAGGTAATAAATTCCACAATCAGCTGTTCCAATTACTTAAAAATACTCATCAAATCAACAATAACGACCAACATCTGATAGATATTAACATCCTTAATCTGCATTACCATCAAGAGTAGAATAACAGAAATTAGAAAGATCATAAGTATTTCCAATTTAAGCAAGGGTTATCAAAACTAAGCAAATTGAATAAAAAAATTAATAAACAAAATAGACTAGACCTTTATCTTCAAATTTGACACCCAATGAGAGATTAGTAAAGTAAGAATATTAACCATAATATAATTAAATTCATGTAAACTACAATCATTATTATCCAATCGAAACATATTAAAGACATGCATCTGATTAAAATTTAATCAGATATTAGTATTGATTTTATCATATATTTTAGGTAAAGATAATAAAATAGATAAATAAGACAGAATATCGAGGGTAGAAAAATATGATAAATTAGAGTGTCAATATTTATCAGTAAATTTGATTTAATATTTATCCTTACCTTAAATTTCTATCTAATCTAGATCATATTTGCTTCATATTTATAAAAAAAAATTGATCAGAGACTTCCCACCTATGTCCTAGCTATTCTAGCTATTACTAATAAATACCGTTGTTATCGCCTTCACTATCAAATAAAATGATTGATGATATTAGTTTTTTTCATAATCTCAATCATAAGATTTGGTTTTCTTGGTGAAGAAATTATATATATTAATATAATTTCTTTTATATTTTGAATCGATTCGATCTACCATAATTTAATTTATGAAATATTTCTAAATTCATATATAAACTTAAACTTAAGCCATACTAAACTCAACCTTAGAACCCTAATCTTTCATAAATTATTATAAAATGGATCCTTAAGATCCTAATTCTTTCCCATTTAGAAAGATCATTTTTTTAAGCATTATAAAAGAATGGAAAAAATATATAATTATCTTGATATAATGATTCATTTTAATTTCATTACTTTTAATGTATTAACATCAGCCTTCACAGATAATATTATATAACCAGCATTGTTTGCTATCTCTAATATATTATATACTCCTTAAATAGAACTTTAGTAATTAAACTTACCTTCATTGAATTTCAGAACTTCAACTATTTCACCTTCATTACTTTAGACAAGCATTACCTTTAAATCAGGATTATAGCAAATTGGTAATTTATATTTCTTATCTTTAGGCATAATATCTTTTAATACTTATACAAATTTTTATTCTTCATTTTTTTCATAAAAATAAAATTTGTTTGTAGAAGTCACAAATATCATCCTATCATTAATAAAATAGATTTTATTGTTTTTATTTGGTTCTAATCCATCAATTACTTATTCAGAGTTAATCACATCATTATTGACACTCCATATCTTTATTTTTGTAAAAGAACATGAGATTAATAAATTGGTACTTTGATCAAACGCTATTGAACACATTTAAGAAAATTCTTTATGGTCTAATACGATCTGCCCATCAATCCAATTATTATGATCTTTTTTCCAAATATGTACAATTTTGTCATTTCCAGCAATGAATAATCTAGAGTCATCTTAATTAAGCTTGATATCGACAACTCCATTACCATTAATAACTATTAGCCCTTTTTTCTTTGACCATTTTTCATTTTAAAATTCCCATATCTTTATTTTACCACAATCAGTACCATAATATAAATCATTGTTTGAGTTACCAAATTGAATGCATTCAATTATTTCCATATCATCTTCTTCAATAGTATTCTCAACTTTAAACAGTCCATCATTTTTAATGTTTAAGAATTTTATTTCAAAACTCTCTGAAATAGCAATAATTGTATTATCCCTATTAAATGCCATTAAATCAATTTTAGTTTGAGCATTAGAAAATGTTTCTAAGTCTTAATATTCATATTTTTCTTCCATTAATAATACACTTTCTTGTGTTACTTAACCATTTGCTTAATTTTGTAGCCGTTATTATAAACCACTCATACTTTAAATGTAATCATTCTTAGCTTTTTCTAATATTACTTCAAATTCTTTTTCTAGAGAGGAAATATTTTTTAATTCTTCTTCTATTTATTTGAATGTTGAATCATTTTTAGAAAATATACCTTGATTTCTATAATTCATGAAATCATTTTCTTAGCCTTAATAATATTCAATCTTTCTTTCTTATTCAGAAAAAAAAGCTAGAAGAGCTTCTCTTTTATCACTTACAATTTGAATATGGGAAGCCATCTTCATCTGCAAATTTTCTTAAACTTCCAACATTCTTTTCTTTGATTACTTCAATTTTTCTAATGTTTCCTACTCTTAATTCTTTAAAAGAGATTTTTTTTTTCCTTAATATTCCAGTAGAACTTAATTGGTTTACGCAAAGCATATTCTACATTGAGGCTACCCTTTATCATTTATAGACAATATTTATTCATTATGTATTCTACACAATTAATCCATTCTAAGATTAATAAATACTTTTTTTTTTAAAATAATATCAAATAAGATTTTTTGCCTGCCTATTTCTATTAAAATATTTTGGTATTTAGATAAAAAATAAAATTTGTTTTTAATTAATATGACATCTTGAAATAGGTACTCAATCAAAATACTCAATCAAAATATTCAATTTTTATTTATTTAATTATCTCATCTGCAGAATTAAATTAAAAATGTTCATATTCCTCTCCTCCATAATGTTTAGAAACAATGATATAAAATTAACTCAGCAATGATAAGGAATTCTAGATAATTTCTTTAATTTAAATCTAAATTCAATATATATTTTTACTTAAATCTAATCAAATGTGTTTCTATCTAAAAAGTTATTGAGTTTAAGATTTATCTCTTAAATAAAATCAATAATATTTTCATAAAAAAGTGAATAAGATCTCTTAATTTATCCTTATGATATTAATAAATTAAAATCCTTTTATGCCTAACCTAATTTCTATTCATCTTTTTCTATCAATTTTAAATATAATATTTACCTTCTACTAATTTATGCTATAAATATTAATAGTTTCTAATATATTAAATTAATGTTTTAGCAACAATAAAAGTCATGTCTTTAACAAACTAAAAGAGCATCAAATTCTTTTAATTCATAAGATTATTCTTCCAATCAACTTCATATTAATTTATTTTAGGCATTCCCTTATATACAAATTGAAAGAAATTTGTAATGTAAGTCCATAATTTCTCAGGAGATCTTAATTCCACCCATTATATTTCTGGTCTTAATTATCCTGTAATTAATTAAAGTAAAACAGCTTTTGTCTCACTAAAATCTAGTTCACTTTCCTTTATTATATAATCTCCACCTAATTATGACAATCCATCACATAAATAGATGATATTCTTTAAATAAAATATATAGCTATCAAATTTAACCTAATATATAATAAAAGTTTACATCAAATTGTTCTGCTACTAATTTCAACTGAGAATTAATTTCTCTTAATGTTTCACCAGCCAATTATCTAAAAATAACTTAATCTACTGATCTTTACATTTTAGTAATCAAATCTAATCCAAATATCACAGCAGGATAAAGATCACTTCTTTAGATCTCATAACCTTTTGGGATTGGTTAAGTTTTTAAGAATTTATGAATCACTAATTTTTATTTTTATCTTATGTAATCTTTTGGGGAATATGAATATATTTTCTATTGAATTTAAACTTAAGATGATTATATGGATTTATGAATAATATCTAAATTTATTTTTTCTACAAACAAGTTCGTAAAGATACTTATGTAATTCTAAAAGCATTCCACAATTTAGTTTTAATCCTATGAATATAAATTGTTTCAATACTTTTCCTTATGAAATAACTTAAAATATTGGAAATAAATAATCTTTTTCATTTAATGAATTTTCTTTTATTTTCTAAAATACTTTTGTTGTGTGATTTTTCAATTATAACAATGATTCACTAATCATGACTAATTAATCTAAATTGTATATTTTCTACAAAAATATTCTCATTGTCTAATAGTAATTATCAAGAATTTTTGATAAATGTTATTTATCATTCTCTTTAACAATCCTTAAATTTAATCTAAAAAACATTCTTGAATAAAATGCTTCAATTACTGTAGTTTCAAATATAATTCCACATAATGCTTCGAATACAAGTATTTCTTACTATTTCTATAAATGCTAATTACTAACTAATTTTTGCTATATTAAACTCTAATTTATTTTATGTAAAATCTAACCTGTTTAATTGAGATTTGTTGATTATTTATTAATCAATTCATTAATTTATTAGTGTAAATTTAATCTATTGTAAAAATTGTATTATAAAAATACATCATTATATAATAAATATAGATCCTAATCACCTTAAATTTGAGATTCAATATAAAGAAAGAGATCTTTCATTTATTCTGTTATGTTGAATTTTTAAAATTCCTCTTCATATTAATAATTATTTTTGGTTTAAGCATCCTTGAATTTCAATTATGGAATCATTTATGGGAATATAATTTATAAAAATTATAACTTTAATGGATTTGGTTACAGAATATCATTGTCATCTGCATTAAAATCACTATAACCAAAAAACCTTGGAGGATAAAATACACAAATTATGTCTTTTAATTAAGAAAACTTTTAATTGATAAATTAGGATTCTTTATTTAAAAGTTTCATTAAGGAACTTTTGCATGTGCCAATTAATCTTTTCTTCAATTATTAATATTATATAATGCATTTATCACTTTGATAATAATTCGGTTTTGAAGAAAAGAAAATTATACCTTCTTGAATCTCACTAATTAATACTTAATAATTAATTTCCTTTTTATCATCATTCTCTAAATCTCTTGAAATTTTTTAGATATTATAATAATATTGTATATTCTCTTAAATTTGATATTGATATTCCAATAAATCTTTTTATTCATTAATATGAATATTAGCTTCTTAATGAAATTAACTAATTTTTTGCACAATCTTATCTTTATCATCATTCAATTTTTTTAACTAATCACATATTGTCTCTAAATTTTAAGTTATGCTTTATAATGATTATAATTTTTATTGATATTGCCCTTATATCATTTCCAATCGAATGAAATCATCATTTTTCTTATCAAATTTCTTATAAAATTAAAAATTAGTTGTCTTATCTTTTTCTTATTAACCTTTTTGCTATTGACATTCCATTGAATCTATAATGGCTTATTCTTGCTAAGTTAATGAATTGCTTTATTCCCACTATACAATATTCATTTACATAAATAATTTGAGAATATTTATATATATATGTATTAACAAAATTAAAATGTTAATTTCATCAATACTAGGATGGAGTTCATTGTTTTTTATCACAAACTATTCTATCTATAAATACTATTTCACTAAACCCATTAAGGCCTTAACCTTAGCTTAAATCATTAAAAAAGACCTATGGAAATGGAGATTTTAACAATGGAAATCCTCAATAAATCATTCCCCTTATTAATTAGAATTGAAGTTTGGCTTAAACCATAAACCTATAAGTGGTAATTATGTTTAATAAACTAATTTAACAATTGGAGCTACACATGCAGTATTTATCAACAATAAGAATAATTACTATCACTTAACAAATATGAATATGAAATAAATTATTGGTTTTCAAGCTGGAATGAATTAATTATTTTATTATAATTTTCATTCTGATTACTTTTTATTGTCAATAGATCACAAACTTGATGATGAAAATAATACATATAATATATTAGTTTAAAGTAAGAAATTTATAAAAAAGTAAGAGGAATGTAATTTAAAGGATTTGGCAGAATAATATGTGTATTTTATTTTAAAATAAGATTAATAAATAAGGATTTGCTAAAACTTTGGGAATAAAACTATGGATATTGATTTTATTGATAGAATAATATAGCATACAATTAAAAATGAGAAAATTATTGAATATATTGATTTAGATGGAACATGGTTTAATTAACATTCTTAATGTATTTAGATGATATAATAATAGATTGTAAGTGTGTATTGAAGTTGGATGAGCAATACAATTTAATTAACATAAATAAAATTAATAATTTCGAAATAAAAGAAAGTTAGATATTGTATGACAAAATAATTGATAATTTAAAGAATAAAACTATTTTATATTTAAATTGAATATGAATTTTATTAGATATTTTTAATATAATTGATTCACTTTTTTCATAATTATAACTTTTATTAGATAGATCTTGGGGTAGTAAGAGTTTTAAATGATATAGGTTTTGATTGCATTTTTGATTTGATGTTATTACTTATTTAATGACAAGTCTTTGCTCCAATATTCCTTGTTGACAATAAGTTATTGTTAAGTTTTCTAATAAATATTATACAAATCCTATTACCTTGATGAACTATCATGAAATGTTTGGGTTTTACCTACTTTGCTATAAGATTTAGGTGTCATTTTGGAAGTACATTAAGTCTTCATATTTCTAGGGGATTTGAAGAAGTTTTCTTTTTTGTCTTCACCAAAATGTACACTCTTAATTTCTCTAGAAGGATCCTTATTTTAAACCAAATTTCTTTTTTTTAATTAGAGTTTTTCATTTACTCTTTTATGTACTTCATAAATATATAAATTACATTAATCTAAGATCTATTGATGTTTTAATTTTGGTTTAGGTGGTTCCAGTTCACCACATTAATCAGGATGTATGATTTTTAATTATCTTTTTTAAGAAGTTATTAATTATTTAATATTTTTCATTTTATCAGTTGTAAGAATTTATTATAATTTGAATTCTTTAATGATATTATTATTATCTTATTATCTTTCTGTTTTTAATTTTTCAATTTTTAAGAGTTATTAATGGATATCATTGTTATTATTCATTTTACGATTTAGTTTTTCTTAATCTGGTTTTGAATAAGAAGGAGTATTTTGTAATTCATCAAGTACATTTCCAACAATGACTCCACTTTCAATGGTATGAGAAGGAGGTGTGCTTTCTGTTTAGATAGGCTCATCACCTACAATTCCTTTAGGTGGTTTTTCTGGATTGTTTTTGTTTTCCTCATCAATTATTTTCTAAATTTTGTAATATTCAAGCTTTCTTTTTTAATTGTAATATTCATTCAATATGTTTACAATAGAACTTGATACAGCCCATCTAGGTAAATCGTTATGAAACTAAGAGTTTAATAAAATTTTTACTTTGTAAAATTCGGTTAGAACTTCCATTTTATTGTCTAAACTATGAGGTTGATATATTTTTTTCATATATTCAACATCTTCATCCAACAATACTAAATCCTAGTTTAAATATTGTTTATATATACTTTAAACACTATGTTGGGTTTAGTTGGTTGATCTAAAATGATTTCATTGATATCCTTTGTAAAATAGTAATTTTGTGATTCAGCATATTTATTATAAAGAGAATTAGTGATCCTCTCTGGTAAGGATACTTTCTTGATAATTAATTTAATTTCAGTCTACCTTTAAACTGCATTTCTTCGAAGTTATTGCCATATAAAGTCATCCGAATCGGCTAACAGAAAAGACAATTCATTTAATTAAAAAAATTATTAATAATAATTAAAAGTAAAAACAATATATCTTCATTTTCTCAAAGCAATGCTATTACTTTTTAACTACTTTTAATTTACAATCTTTCCAGGTTACCTTAAAATCATAGTGATTGATCTTTCTCTTGTCTATTATACAATTGGTATTTCATCTTAGGAACCTTATTTATTAAATGATTATCTAACAATACAACCTTATTTTTGAGGTATCTAGGGTCTAGCTAACTTATACAATAATAATATTACTTGGGATTTGAATTATAGAAAGAACTATTATGATTATGAAAACTATTATTATTATTATTATTATTATTATTATTAACTCGTCTCTTATTTGTAATTTATTAAATAAGAGCAGGCAAATCCAATTCTAATATATCCAATGGCATTGATTAATTCTAAAAATTATCAATTGATTAATAGTTGACATTGGTTACTCTTTTTGACTACTAAGGTTTTTTATCTATATTGTAATTAATAACAACCACTTACTTTAATTAGACTTAATTTATTATTGTTAAAATGATTTTTACTTTTGTAAATATTCAACACTTTCATTAACATTCTTTTTATTATTTATTCTACCTTTTTCATTTAACTCTGTTGTGATTGTAAAAGAATTACGATTTCTATTTTCTTTTTCTTACAAATTCCATTTATTTAACTATCTTCTTTCACCTTCATTAGTATTCAGAGTATCGAAAGTGACCGTATGCTATTTTCTTACAGATTATGTAGCTTCAGGGATTTATTAGAATTCTTAAGGTGTATCACTGTCAAATAAATTAGGAGCTCTTACGCTTAAGATCTATAAGTCTTTAAAACATATATTACTGAGCTATTTTATTAATCAATTTTTATGAATTCATCTTCATCTGATGATGATGAACTATTCTCTGGAGAGATATCAAACACGATATTTTGTTACATTTTAAATTAATTATTTATAAAATAGCAGTTAATCTCATTAATATTATTCATATTTAAGCTATCTTATAAATCACCTTTTTTCTTTGAACTTAAATTTCTGAAAAAGATTTATATTATTAAAGCAATTAAATAAAACTAGGAGAACATATTAATAAAATTAAAATTAGGATCTCCCAGTTTTATATTCTATATGTTTTGGTTGGAATATTTATTATTAAAAAAATACATTTTAGTTTTTTGATGTTGTAATGAGTATTTAATAGATAAAGTTATGACATAATTATTGTTTGATTCTTCTATTAATGATTAGTTTTATTAATTATTATTTAATATGGAGATGTTTGATGATACAATAAGAGAGTTATTGAGTAAAAACATAGATATTGCAAAAATTGTTGATTTAGATAAACTTTCATAACAACCTGGATTCAAGATTGAACAAACAAATAGCTATATTTATATAGGCTAAGTTTAAAATGGAATTAAGCATGGAACAGGTAGTGTTGGGTTATAATTATCTAGGTATTTTTAAAATTATAGACTCCTTAAGAATTTATGTAGGAGAATGGTAATTTGATAAAAAATGTGGGCTTGCTTATGAAAAATTCTAAAGTGGAGCTGAATATTTTGGAAATTACGATAACAATAAATAAAATGGATATGGAGAATATGTATGGGCTAATGGAGAGAGTTATAAAGGAAACTGGATAGATGGGAAGAAGTGTGGGTATGGAGAATGGTTTGGATAAAATACTTCGTATAAGGGTGAGTGGAATAATGGATATGTTGAAGGAAAGGGAGTTTATTAATCTGAAAATGGTATTTTTGAGCTCTTAAGTCAGGGGATTAGTATACAGGAGACTTTTTGTAATCTATGAAGCATGGATTAGGGGAAGAATAATTTGCTAATGGAGACAAATATGTAGGGAGTTTTAAAAATGGTAAGCCAGATGGTTATGGAGAATATTATTGGAAAAATGGAAGTCTATATCAAGGTATGGGATAGATGTTATTAAAGGTTTCTTTATGGATGGTATGAGACATGGGCATGGAGTCTGGTAATCTAATACTTAAGGTAAAATAGATAGGTATGAAGGAGCATATTCTAATGATAAAAAATGTGGATACGGTGAATTTTTATGGTCTAATGGAACCGTTTATAAAGGAAATTATTTTGATGATAATAGGTAGGGATATGGTGAAATGTATTAAAATGGAGTTGTCTTTTATAAGGGAGAGTGGGATCGAGGAATATAGGTGGAAAAATCAAACACAAGATTCAAATTTTAATAGAAAATGAAAACTCAAGAAACTACAACTAGGAAATGGAAGTTCAATAATATTGATGAAATTTAAGAATTAGAAGAAGAAACAGTAACTTCAGGAGCTGAAGCCAAAAACGAGAATAATCACAACAAAATATAAAAGAATTCCTAATAATGTCGTATGAAGACCTTAAATGTTGAGAGTAAACCATAAAATAATGATTGTACTCCAATGAAACGAAGTCTCTAGTTATAAAAAAAGGTAACACCTGTAATTCAAACCAGAAGTCGAACATAATCGATGGGCAGTTGTAAAATCCCAATTTTATAATAAAAATAAAGATCAAATTCGAATTAAATTACTAACAACTAAAAAATTGAGTAGCTAGTTAAATTGTCCCCTTATAAACAAACCCTTAGATGTGGAAGATTTAAATTATAGAAAATATAATTATGAAATCAAATCTGATATCATCTTTTGTGAATATAGTAATAAAGTTTTTAACTAATCATTAATATTATAATCTTTATCTACAAACAGGACATGTATCATTTATTTCAGCCCATGGCCGAATACAATCTGAATGAAAGATATGATTTGGATGGCAAGGTAATTTAACAATAAGATCATTGTTATTATAATTTTATAAACAAATATAGCAGGGCTAGAAATGTTGACAATTTAAATCAGAATATTTAGTTTAAGTTCCTAATAATCTAATTGCTTATTCTTATCTTCTTCTTTCTTCTTCTCTTCTTTAACGATTTACTCTATATATCAAAAAGGGCATTATAAAACAAAAAATAAGCAAACCAAGAGTAATTATTGATAAGACAATCCATCCAAATAATAATTAAACAACTAATATCCATTTATTAAGCAAGAGGCTATTTTACAACAAAACTACATTCCCAAACCCAAACATTATGATATATACAAATTCATTGCATTTATTTAAAGCTCCATGATTTCCCTTCACTGTAGCCCAAACATCTCTTTAATTATTTAATTGGTCAATTTATTATCTTGAACCTTCTAAAATTATATCTACAGTTTTTTTTATTTTGATAACACTAAATAGGTGAAAAGAGTATTGTAATAATCTCCAAATAAGATAAAAAATGGATGCCTTTTAATATTCATACAACCATGGTAAAGAAATATAACTTATGACAATGATTAATTGTATATTTAGATACAATTATATTGAACTTAGTTAGGTTTTGATCTTACTACATTGCTCTTCGATTTCTGTTTACCTTAAGAAATAGATTTCATTCATTTAATATAATATAAATAAATTAGATAAAATATTTAGTTTAGACTCTAAAACACATTATATACTAATAGAATAGATATTTCATAATTTGTTTGCTATTAAATAATTCAATAAAATTATTGAACATACTTTATAAAATTCAAGTAGGATGGATTAATCTAAGATTAATCTGAATATATAAAAAAACTTATGGTGTTGCTATAAAGTATTCCATCTACAGATTTTGCAATTATATCCTGATTTTGAAAAACTTCATTATATGGACCCAAAAGGCTTAGTAATAAATTTGATATAGGATGATTAATTTCAAATTCTATTGAATTATTATGCAAAAAATCTTATGGAAGTTATGGATCTAAGATCTATTATTATAAAGGAATTAAATTAAAATATTTGTTACTTAAAAATGATATTTCAAATTTAATTAAGAATTGTTCTTATTATTATTAGAGATTCTGATCTATTTATTTTTATTAAAATTTGTTCTTTTCATCATAACACTCCAATTTAAAAACTTACAATTTTATTAAACTATTATATTTTGATTATTATAATGCTTAATCAAATAGATTGAGAATAATCTGTGTTAGATAATGTTATTAAGTTGAAACTTTTATCAATTCGTAATTAGAAATTTGCAACTCAAATTGTTTATTTTCTTATTTGGCTAATTTTGATAAAAAATAACTTAATTTATGAATGTATTAATTCAAATTGATTGTTTCTAATTCAATTTTTGAGATTTTTATTTTACCACTGTTAATGAGCACTATGATATTTTTGATTTTATTTAAAGTTAATATATTAATACATTAAACTTTTTCCAATATATTTTATTATTTATCACATCTAATAATTTTATATAAAGATTCATGAGATTCAGAAATTTATTTGGTTATTTACTAGATAATTGTTTTGTAATAAAGAATTTTTTATTCATATTTTTCAATTATATTAGGGATAGTTTTTTACTTAATTAAAATCAGTAAAATGGGTTTTCCAAAAAATATCTTCTTTATTTCAATATTTAACGATGTTTATTCATTTTAACTTACATGAGTACCTTCCACAGATTTTTCAAAATTATCTCTATTTTTTATGATTTTGAAAGCAAATTCTTCTAATGTTTATTACATTTTTAGAAATGGCCTCTTTAGAGATCCTTCGGCAATTTTCAATCCTAGACTTTATTAATCTAATTCAGATATTAATTTATTGTCTAAGAAAACATTGAATCTTAAAAATTATTTCAAAAAACTAGAATCACTAATAAGATATTATCTTTATGCTTCTTTATTTGCAAATTCTAGATCAAACAATTACCTACTTTCACTTAAGCTGATAGCAAAAAATGGACTATCGACATATTAATTGATAATTTCTCTATTATTATTAGATGATAAACATATACTTTTATTTTATATTAATCTAGTCTAATGAAAAAGCAAGTCTTCTCATGTATTCATTATTATGTGCTTGTATTGCTAATAAAATTTATGCAAAAAAAGCCAAGAATATAAATTCCAAGTTTTCTATTGAATAAATCCCTAGCACACCCATTTACACAGCTGGAATAAATAAAATAGCTGACATCTTTAATTTAAAATGACTATATTATAGCATTGGTAAAGCTAAGGTGGAAGTGCTAAAACCGTACATATATTGAGGGCTATAAAATAATTTGATTTCTATACATTTTCATTCCACTTTTAGAAATCGCTAAACTGGTTGCTATATGCCATAATAAGAGAAGGAAGTTAATATAGATCAAATAAGGAGTTAATCTATGACTGAGCATGTATAGAAGAAAGAGTGACCCAACTACAGCTGATATCATAATAATAATCATCTATGATTGATTTTCAATCAAGAATACCATCAAAAATAGTAAACATAATACACAAACTAAAAGAGTAAAGATTTTAAAATTATTGACTCTATATTAGTTAATATATTATTAGTAGAGATCTTCTTATTCTTAGTGTTAAAAGTTTAAAGACCACTTATTAAAAGGTAGGTTCATAATGTAATGAGGAATATTTATTAAATGTAATAAAATTAAAATAAATAATAAACTTTATTAATAATATAATTGTTGAATTGTAAAAAATGCAAGAATCAAACCATCCAACCACTTTTAACAGCAACCTCAAATTCTCTATCATCAGTTACACAAAAACTCATTATATGATAATATTGTTCAAATTCTTCTTATGATACATTATTAGAATTAAATAATTGATGATGGCTATCAAAAGTATCCAAGAAATCTATCAATACTTCATCATCAGACATTTTTTGTCTAGGTCTAGCAAGAAAGTTTTCTAAAGATATTTTATATAATACTTTTCATATCCTCAAAATTGGTTGACTATAATTTTCTGTAGGCCATTAGAACTAAATTCAATCTCCAATTTTAGAATTCTCCTAAAATCTTTTCTAAAAATGTTTTCATATTAATTTCATTTTCTATAATATAATTTTTGGATATATGATACTTTGATTTAAGATCTATCTAATGTATTATTGGTTAACTTAAATTCGTATTGAAGTGTAACCACCATATATTCCTTAAGCATCATATCTAGTAATATTTCTTAACATATAGATTATGCCTCTATATCCTTTAGATTTCAACTTTTCTAATACATTATCAATTTTTTATAATTATTATTAGGCATAAGTTAATCCTGCAGGATTGATAATTTATTATTTTTATAATTATTAGCTACTCTATGGTCTTAATGCTGTACTGTAATCTGTTTTTTCAGCACTAGTTCCAAATGGGGCATATTATGCTACACTAGTAGTTTATTATTAAGCTGGTCTAACATAAGTAAACACATTAATTAAATTATTTTCAAATTATTCAGGTTAACAAGCATAAAGAATATGGCAATATTCATAAAATTCAGCAAATGTAACATTTTTACTTCCCATTTTATGGTGAGCATCATATGAATCCAAAAACTCTGCCAGTTATTCAGTTTCACTTTTTATTTATTTTTTAACATCTGGGTGATTTCTTGCTTGATAGCATTATTTTAATAGTTAATAAGGAATTATACCATCCAAATCAATATCCATTTATTCAAATATCTATTTTACAAGATTAGGCTAATCAAAAGTTCCAAGTAATTCAATGAAGAAATCTTATATATTAACACCTCCTATTTATTATGGAAATCTGTAATCTCTTAAGACTTTTTAAACTTATTTCTCCGTCAAATAACCATCTTAATCATCATCTGCTTGAATCAATAATTTTTTTAAATTAATTAAAGCTTTTGGTCCTTTTTTAACCAATGCTGATCTCAATTCTGTTAGATCTAATTCATTAAAATCTAACTTTCTAATTGGAGTATAGATTGTACTTCTCTCTCCCAACCATTAGGCTTTGATATTTCCTAATTCAAGTATGTGATTAAATTCATCGAATTAATTCTGTTATAACAATTTAATATTCTTAAATTTCATATAGCTTTGTAAATATTTTCTAATTTTTGTCTTATCTCCTTTATACATATCAATTATTTAATCAATATTAAATGAATCTACCTTGAAGCCACTAGGCTTAACAACTCCTCTAAATGCTTCTACTACTTCTTCTATTCTGACTATATTATTTTAATTGAAATATTAGAAGAGAGCTCTAACTTTCTCTTCAGGAAATTAATAAAATAAGTATTTAAATTGTGCAAAATTATACTCTTTGGAATGCAATTGTTCTAGCCAATCAAAAAACAAATCTAAACCATTTTCCCACATTTTCTTTTAAAAATAGAAAACAGCTGATTCAGGTGATTAGTACACTTTCTAAATAAAACTTTTGTAATTCAATTATCCATTCTACTGATAATATTTGAACAGGGAAATGATTTACTATATAATATTAAAATTATATACATCTTTTGGAAGAGTGATACCAACTTTTTCTAAAACAGCTTCAAATTGTTATTAATTGACAACATTCGATTATTTAAGATCATAGTATTGAAATGATTTTAATAATGTTTGTTCTTCATGAGGGGATTTAAGACTCAACCTTTTTTTTAATTCGCTCTCAAATTATGCTCTTGATTCTGCCATCCTAAAACTATAACAGAAATAATAATAATAAAATTTTATTTTAATATCATTTGAAATAGTGTTTATTATGGTTTTTATTGATTTATATCTCCAAATTATTACTATCAATCTAATAATTTTGATAATATTTATAAATATTCCTTAATTAGATAATGTAGCAAATATGAATAATTTATATAATTATCTATTTTTATTTAATGAAAACAAGTAGAGAATAAATTATAAGAAAATAAATTCAACTGACTACTTAATGTATTGATTACAACAATAAGAAAAATGTTTATAATTAAAAAAGAATATTGATAATAATGGAAACAATAAATGAGATTACATGATATAAAGAATTCTTAAATCACTCATTTGTAAAGTTCATCCATCTCAACCCATTTTTGAATAGATCTTAGTTAGTTAATAAGGAAAGATTCATTGTAAATTAGAATATATTAATATAGAAAAGTAATAATATTCTAGGATTTTGTATATGATTTTACATTTAGTGAAGAATTTATCAATCATAAATTGCAAACGATGGATTTTTGTGAATAGTATTGAAAACTATAAAAGTTCAAGACTATATTGAGTAAACTCAATAATATCATAAAAATTGTTGGTATTTAATATGATAAATAAATTGTTAAGAAAATGATCTATAACACATTTAAATTTTGATAAATTAGATTCATTATTCTTTATTTTGTAAAATTCGATGATTATGATTATTAATAGATATTATATCGACATATAGAGTGCTGATTTAATAAATACAAGTACATTTTTAAAAGTATTCGAAATGGAAGACTCAAAAAAATTAAAAAAATGGATTTTTTAGATAAATCGAAAAAAGAATATTTAATGGAATTATTTGTGTATATAGAAATAATTTGAAAATTTGAATTTACAATTTCAAATTCAATTGTCCATCCAAATGCCATTCATAATGACTGTTAATGAAATTTTGAGTAAGAAAAAAAGAAATTTAATGAGAAAAAAATATTTCAAAACTGATTATAAAATTTCACAATCAATTCATGATATTTGACATTTTTTAACATAAATTTAATGTAATTAGAGAAATCAATTCGTAAACACTTAATCTTGCCCAAGGTTGAGGGTTGCACTAAATTAGAAATCGACACTCAATTAGATTCTCCAAAACAAAGTACGATTACATTTTAATGTAAGGGGAGTGGGCCTATACAGATAGATCAGGAGGATCAAATGGAATTGGTAGTTGTAATGCAATTACGACTATTACAATTTCATCAGGTAGAAAAATACAATTATATACTCCAATGTAAGAAAGCAAGAGAGCTTAAAAATTGAAAAATATTCCTTATGAGTTATAATATTTCCAAACTAGTTTACCAACAAAAAGCTTTAAATCTAGTCATCTTATGAATGAAGAATTACTTAAAAAGCCAAGAGAATAAATTGAAAATAAATAGAGATGGCAGTTGCATTCTCACTTTAATAAGATGAATCTGGCTTTGACTTAGTATCAAATCAAAAGATTTGAAAGATGTTTAAAAAAAACGGAATCGACTGATGATGTGAGTACAATAAAGAAATTAAATGAGGAAAATATTGAGAAGGAAAAATAAAAAGTAATACTATATTTAGATTAATAGAGAAACACACAATATAAACAAGCTACTCAAAATCTAATAAATTCTTTTACAAAAAAATTCAACATCAAAGCATTATATAATGATCTTTAAACAAACTAATAATAATGATTTTAAATTGTGATTAAATATTTATATTAATTGCTTTTTTCTAATTCACTATTCATTTAGTTTAAATAGAGAAATAATTTAATTCAGAATTGAATTAAAAATTGATGATATTTAATAACTGATATAAAATTTTCTAATTTAAAAACCTACATTTAAGTTGATAAATAACAAATCCCATAACAATTACTTTTGAACAACAAATGTGATTATTTATAATGAAATGAAGTTAGATATGTTAATCAAATTTATGATTTCAACAACATAAAAGTATATATTCTTGTCATACATGATTTTTGAACAACGTTAGCTAGAATGAATGCAAAAAATAATTTTAAACTTAATGATATTATTATAATTAATAATGAAAAACCTTTATGGTTATTTTATCATCTCCATCGCAATCTCTATTTTAAGCATAATTGCATAAGTCGAAATAATTTAAGTTGTAAGGCTGGCTTGTTGCATTCTAAATATAATTGCTATAAGGATCGATAAATTCGTGTTATATGGACTAGCTTTAAATAAGATAATATTGTTTTTGGTTGGAGTGCTCTCTTAATAAAATGAAAGCATCCTTTAAATTATCCTTGATGATCATTTCCTACCCACTTATTTAAATAATAGACTGCTTATACTCATATGGAAAGTCATCAGTGGCTTAGCATCTACACTACTAGTCTGTCTGAAATATCAAAATGAGGACCTTAATTCACTTCCTGCAACAATACTGATACCATTATTGTACTTCCTACCATAATCTTAACAACTTTTCGAAGAATACTTCTCCTCCAAAGAGGAAAAAGAAAAATTATATTCAAGCCCGAGACCTCCAATTACTAAAGAGTACTTTCGTATTCGTTCCAGAGTTGAAGAAATTGAATTAAACCCAATAACTTTGGATTAAAATATTTCTATAGATATCAATTAATTAATACGTCGCATAGCATCTAATTAGGATAGGTAATACGTATTATAAGAGATAAGTATATTTAATGAATAAGTTTGGAAATTACGAATGAATGCTATGCCTATAGGTATATGCATCATAAGCAATGAAATTAAACCAAAATTTATGAATAACACATTAATTAATATGATTAAAAAGAATTTTATTGAATAGAGCGACAATAATCTTGAAACTATATATTCATTATTTATGAATCATTTGTAATTCAAAAGAATTGATTATGTAGGACCTTATGATTTACCTCATTCTGCTATTTTTAAGAATGAAAGGTATCACATTAAAAATCAATAACAATAAGGTTCAAATTTGTTTGAGGATGAATAATATTGTTTAAAGGATTTGATTTAAAAAATAGAAGAAGGATAGATAGATCGAAGTTTAAATGATTAAGAATAAATTATTGAATTATTTTCTACTTTTGAAAGTCCTGATAATCAAAGGCAAGTATTTTTTGATTGTAGAGTTCTATTTTAGGAGAAATAAAAAATAGACTATATGGTTATAATTTAGGATTTTACAAAATAAAATGAATTATCAAAACTGGAAGAGAAAAATAAATTTAAAACAAAGGTTGTTTAATCATTCTCACATGAATTACGAACTCCTTTAAATAGTGCTACTATATTTTTGTAAAGTGCAATTGGAGATACTAAATTAGATAGATTAATTAAAGATTAATATTTACAACCATGTTTGGCTGCTTTAAAATTATAAAATCATTTAATAAATGATATAATAGATTTTAGTTAAATAAATGCAAAATTATTAGATCTTAAATTCAGTTAATTCAATTTATAAAAAATAATTAATGAAATAACTGAGTAATTTAAATTTCAATTTCAATTTAAGAAAATAGGTCTTGCCTTCGAAATTAGCAGACCTATGTCTCTCTTAACATTAATCAAAACAGATTACTAAAGATTATTATAAGTTTTAACAAATATCATTTAAAATGCACTGACTTACACAGAAACTGGGTATGTATTAGTAAAAATAGATAGTTGTGATCTAAATGAGATTGAATTTTCTATTAGAGATGAAGGAATAGGATTAACAAGAAAATAACTTACATCAATTAGATAGATTATAAATTAAGAACAACAAACTACTACAAGATCATAATAATGGTAAGGATTTGGTTTGATAATTTGCCAGATGTTGTTGCGATATTTATCTCCAATTAATCGAAATAGTATTAAGATTGAATCAGAAGGATAGGAAACAGGAACAACTGTTAATTTTATTATTTCAAATCATGTGTCAGCTTAAACATAAGAATAAACTTATGGTTAGCAATAAAAGAAATCTATTCCTAGAATGAGAAGCATGCCTACATTAAGGGCTGAATATGGGTTGTTGATTTGTGTTAAATCAAAATCTCCAAGTAAAATTTTATTATCAAAAACAAATGAATAAGATGAATGTGATTTATCAAGTTCCTCAATAAGAGAAATTTCAGGTAAAATACATAGGTATGAATTAAAACATTGTTCAATTGAACTATTAAATTAAAGAAAGCCCTCATGTGTTACTCCATCATAAAATAATAATATCTAAAGCAATAACACAAATAAATTAAGCATTAGATAATCTTCATAATAATTATCATTCAAAGAAACTGGATCAAATCTTCTATGTTGTAATACTATTTTAAGTGTTGATGATGAAGTTTTTAACTAAAAATCCCTACAATTGCTTCTGGGCTAGCAAGGAATGAATGTGGATATTGTATAAATATTATTATGTCAAGTTAGGTTTTTAATGGTAGGTAAGCAATCGAGAAAGTGTAAAAACCTACCAAATGTTGTTTAACTTGTGTCGGATATAAGATGATTCTTATGGATTGTTAAATGCCTATAATGGATGGTTGGAAAACGACCAGAAAACTAAGAGAAATGATGCAAAACCAACAAATACCTAAAATACCCATTATTGGTCTAACTGCATTTACAAGTAATGAAGATGTAGAAAAATGCAAGGAAGCAGGAATGTTACATATACTTCATAAACCACTAGACATTTAAAAGCTTTAATCCATTTTAGCTGAACTTCGTATAATTTGATAAATAATTATATATTAATTATGATTATAGCCAATTAGATAAAATGGATACTCTTAGTATCAAGCTGGTTTGAAAAAATGTATAATGTATATTTGTTTTCTTTTTTTTGTTTATGATTAGCATTTTTTTTTTATTAGCATTTTAACAAACAAACTATAAATGAATAGTTATAGATCATTATCAGGAATACCTATATTACTGATTCTAAATATCTATAAGATTATATTATATTTTAATACTATCTTTATTTACTAATTTAATTTCAAGTCACCTGATATATTGTATGAAGATATATCTAAAATTAGTTTTTAGGAAATAAATAGATATAGATTATCGATAAATATTGAATCCTTTCTAATTTTATAGATTTTTCCAATGAGATAATGAGATGTTATGTTATGTGTTGTTTTCAGTTATTTTTGAGTATTTAAAAAAAAATCGTTTTTATTTATTTCTTAATATCAAAAATGAAATTGGTTTTTGGTTTAACCATTTTATTAACATTGAGCAGTTGTGCTTCATTCTTGGAAGAATAGCAGACACTTGAAAATAAAATCTATAAGATAAAACTAGAAAGAACAGAATCATAAGCCAGAAAATCCTTGTTTGATTTCATCACAACAAGCTAATAATACAGGAATTCTCCTGACTTATTAGATGGTTCGGATATGGCTATGACATAAACAAAATAAAAGGAATCAATAAAATTGTACAATTTTAAGAATACTTAATACACAGGAGAAATTGGATTAAGTGGTTAAGATAATAAATTTAAAGTAAAGCACTTTATCTATTTAGGTTATCTTCGATACAGGGTCTGCTAATATATGGTTGAATTCAGCTAGATGTAATGATTATGGTTGCAAAAATCATAAGTAATATGATGGCTCAGCAAGTTCTACTTATGAGCATTTGGGATATGATCTAGATGTTGAGTTTGGTACTGGGGAATTGATGGGTGAAGTAATATATTTGTTAATCTAAATAGATCAATGCAGACACTGCTTATGTTGGTGGTGTGAAGATAGCAAAATAAGAATTTGCTGAAATTGTAAGAGAGAATGGTGATGTATTTGCTTAATCTGATTTTGATGGTATTGTTGGTTTAGCATATCCTTCAATGGCCGCCTATAATTTCAATCCATTGTTTGATAATATCATGTAATAGAAATTGTTGGACAGAAACGTGTTTTCTTTCTATTTTTCAAGACAAGAAGGTTCAAAATCATCTGAGTTAACTTTGGGTGGATGGGATACTGATCATTATTAAGGAGAATTACATTTTCACAATGTTGTAGATAAATACTATTGGTTATTGGATGCTGATAACATATTAGTAAATGGATAAGATTTGGGATTATGCAAACATGGTTGCAAAGTAGTAGCTGATACTGGTACTTCATTATTAACAGGACCATCAGATGACTTATACGATTTATTGGGTACTATTTTATAATATATATATATAGACACTTTAAATATTGATGAAAATTGTAAAAATGCTAAAGAATTACCAAAGTTAACATTTGTTTTAGATGGAATTAATTATGAATTGGATGCAAATGATTATGTGATGAAGATCGACTCTTAAGGAAATGAAATTGCCTATGATACTTTTGCAAGTATAGACAGCTTTGTAGAAATGGGTGCTAATTGTCAATGCGTAGGATCATTCATGCCTTTAGATATCCCATCACCTCATGGCCCTGCTTGGATTTTGGGAGACACTTTCCTAAGCAAATTTTATTCCGTCTACGATAGAGATAACGATAGAGTAGGCTTCGCAAAAGCAAAATGATATACATATTCTATCAATATAAGATCATTTAATTATTTTGAATAATTATGTATTTATATCATCATCAATATTTGGGACTTTATCCTGGTCTTTGCATAAATTACTAAGGTTATTATTGTTAGAATTAAGGTTGTTGAACATTACCTGCAGCCGATGGGTATACTTATTACCACCCAGTTGAATATTATTGAGTGGTTGTAGTCACTTGACCATATGCATTTGATGGTAATTACCCATAAGCCTAGATTGTAGTTGGTGGTAATTATCCATATGCTGCAGTTGTTGTGACAGGTAATTAACCATACGTAACTTGAGGTGGCAATTAGCCATAAGCAGCAGTTGCTGGTAATTAACCATAAGTAGTTGTTGTTGCAGGTAATTAACCATATGCAGCTGTTGCTGGCAATTGTCCATATGTAATTTACTATGGTATGTACTAAGATGTTGTCACTGGTACAGAGTTGAATTGATTTTAGGTTGTAGGAATGTATTAATTTGTTGTTGTGGTTGCATATTGAATTTGAGATGGGACTAAATAATATAAATAAATTTTATTTACCTTAATATTATTAAGTTGTCTATATCTATTGATAATCAACTGGTTGTTAAATTACATTCTATCTAGTCACTGCTTAATATTCTGTTCTCTCTTTTATTGTTTCAACAGGAACGTACTCTGTCATAGTGTTCAAGAATTACCAATATATTTTTCTTAAATAACTTAAGGAATGTGCTCTGTCACGTATTCAACTGCATAATAGTCGGTTATTTTCCTTTCTCTAGGAACATATTCAACAACTTCCTGAGTAACATATTCTGTCACCTCCTTTGTATAAGGAATATACTCAATTCTTGACTCCCCTTTTATAACCTAAGTGTCTTAATAATGGGTTATACATTTCCTTAAGTAACTACAGGACCACTTGATTGAATTAAAGGTTATTAAGGATAAACTTGTTGTTACAAATATTGAGGATTTGTAATTAATCCAGGTTGTTACATTGGAATTGATTAATTCACAGTTCCAGGTTGAATCTATGAAGAGGCTGGAACCCAACCAACTGTTGGTTAATAACCTTCAGGTATTTATTAACCACTTTGAGGTAATTATGATGGTGTAGCCTTTGCAGCTGGAAGTTGTGAGGGACGAGTATTATTCATTAGATCTTTAATTAAATTTATTTTTAATTATTCCATTGCTCCACTTTAAGAAGATATAAATTATTTAATATATATACTCTTTGCATATCATTAATTAAATTATTATGTAAACATTGGTCAAATAACTCCTCACCCTATCCAATACATCTGCTGCTAATTAATGGCAACAAATTGAAACAAGTAAATTCTAATCTTAATTTAGCTCTCCAACCAAAATAATTGACTCCTGCTGAAATAGCTGATGTTGCTAACCATTTTGCTATTAATAATTAAGGATCTGAGCTTTTCTGGGATACATTGTAGAGAGCTACTGTCGATTAACTTAATAATTTCAATAGAGAACAACTTGCCATAGTATTCAACGCTATGATGCTAACACCTTATGAAGTATAAAATACTTTTTACAATTAGGTTCCTGATGATGTAGGAGAGGCTGTGACTAAAGCAATAGATACATTTTTCTATGCTGAATTACAAGCCAGCCAAAAATCTGACCCATACTTTCTTTCCAAATTTTTATTACAATTCTAAGCAGGATTAGGATAATTTGCACTAGAATTTGGACCTGGATTTGTAACTGGAAGAGTAAATGATGAACATCCTGAATAACGACTTGCTAAGGGTGATGATGATTTGTCAGAATCATGCAATGCTGAATTGAGATCAGGATTTATTCAAGGAGAACTCACAGAAGAATAAGTGGAAGAAGAGAAAATTAAATTCCTAAATAGTATTTCAGAATAGCTTGGCAAGGTAAGTATTATCATCATAATTCAAGAATTAAAATGCCCAGGATGTAACCAATTTGAAATGATTGGATAGAGATGCATATAAAATAAATATAATAAAACAAAACACATTTATCTTAAGTATTCAGTTCTAAAAGTGTAATATTTTCTTGCTGCCATCTATTCTTCTTTGGATACGAATGTCTAATTAATTATTATTTAATTTATTTAATAAAATGTACAACGAAATGACTCCTTTCTTTTCAAAGCCTGCACCTTATATTTAAGGTCCATAAAAACAACAATAATTTGGTAGAAAAGAGTAATAAGGATGGAAAGAATAATAAGGATGGAAAGAAAAACAGGGATGGAAAGATTAGTAAGGCTATAAACAAGAGTAAAATAATTACAGAAAAAAAGATGGAAAATACAAAAATATGAATTAAGAAAATTATCAATAGTCACCATAGTATTATCCCAAGAATGCTATTGATAATAATAATTAATAGTAACAGCAATTTCCATATGAATATTCGTATGCAAATCAGGATTATGAGTAAAAGAATGAAGAATATTAAAAAAAAAATTTTGAAGATTAATAGCCCTTCTAAAAAGAGGATCATGTGACTTAACATAAGGAAGAAAATACAGTTAAATAAAATGTTGAGAATATAGAAAAATCCTAAATGCAATAAAATCACAATATAACCTAGAATAGTGAGTAAAAATAATCAATTTCATTATAATAATAATAACAATAATAACACTAACAATAGCAATAATCACAATAATAATAACAATAGCAATAATAGTAACAATAATAATAATAACAATAACAATAATAATAACAATAATTATAACAATAATAATAACAATAGCAATAATAGTAACAATCATAATAATAATAACAATAATAATAATAGTAAAATCAATAGTATTAATAACAACAATAGCAACAAAAATAATATTATTAATTCAATTAAGAGTAAAATTAGTAAAATTACCCACAATATTAACAACCTTAATAGGTATATTAACCAGCAACATTAATTTAAACTCCTATACCTTTCTAATTACAATAAAATATGTTTTAGCCGATTGCTCAATCAAATCCTTTTGCTCCCTAATAACAACCTTAAAATATCAATGAAATGTACTATTTAATATTTAATTAGGAATGGGTAGGGATAAAGTACATAAAATGCTCCATATGTGGTTTAATATTTAATTTACCCTAATAAATCAGGAAAATAATATAATTACTAATTCTTATTGACTTAAGTATATTATTTATATGAAATATAGGAAAATTTGGATGAAAATTATAAAATTCTAAAAACCTAACTTGATTGCCAAAATAAAATCAATAATTGAGAATTATATATTACATTATAAAATAGAAAATTTTTCAATTATAAAGCATTTATATAGATAATCTATATATGAATGTATGTGTTGATGATACGATATTAAGAAAGAAACGATAAATTACAATTCAAAGAATTGTATTAATAACATTCTGTATAATTAATATATATCATCAATTATTTAAATGTCAAGTGTAAAAAGATCCCAAAGAAACTAATTTTTTATTGATTTTTTATCAGGCGGATTGTCAGGAGCTATTGCAAAAACAACTTGTGCCCCAATAGAGAGAGTTAAATTATTAATGCAAACAGCAAACATGAATACAAAACTCACCAAACCATATGCCGGGATAACAGATTGTTTTTTAAGATGTGTAAGAGAAGATGGGACTCTTTCCCTTTGGAGAGGCAATGGAGTAAACGTTCTCAGATATTTTCCAACTCAAGCTTTGAATTTCTCATTTAAAGATTTCTTTGCAAAGTTTTTAAAGAAGAATAATAATTGTATAGCAAATGTTTAAATAAATTAGAGTCGCATTCAACTCAACTATTTTATAATATTTTATCAGGAGGATTGGCTGGAACATGTAGTACTTCAATTGTATATCCATTGGATTTGGCAAGAACAAGATTAGGAGTTGATTTAGGAAGAACAAAAAGTGAGAGGTAGTTTTAAGGTTTAGTTGACTGTTTAACAAAAGTATTAAATTGCTTTATAATTAGATTTACAAATCAGATGGTATAAAAGGTTGGTATTAAGGAATAGGAATTTGTTTTATTGGAATCTTTATTTATAGAGGCTTATATTTTGGTATTTATGACACTGGAAGAGACATTTTTTTCAAAGGTAAGATTTCTTAATATATTCAGATGGTGATGCAAAGTCTTTGATTATGAAATTTTTTTATGCCCAATGTGTTGTCATCTTTTCTGAAACCATAAGGTATTTATAACTTGAAATTTAAGTTATCCAACAGACACATTAAAAAGAAAATTGATGATGCAGACTGCAGGAGTTTAAAGAAAATATAACAATGCTTTTGATTGCTTTAAATAGGTTGTGAAAACAGAAGGATTTAGGGGTTTAATGAAAGGAAATGCTTCCAATATGGTAAGAGCAATCGGAAGTTCTCTCTGCTTAGTTTTATATGATGAGATGAAGCGAGTAACTACAACCAATTAACAGAGATAATGATGATGTGTATAATCAAAGAATCCATTAATTTAACTCTTTATTCTCATACATTTCATATTTAAAATCTAGTTCATTTTTGTTAATGTAAAAAATTTGGTCAATTTCATTACATTTTGTTCTATTAATCCTCAAAAATTTATCACGAAAAGACTCTATCAAAAAAAAAAAGATAATAACTAAAAAATTATAGAATATATAAAATATCAACTTCACACAAATGTATTACCCAAAGCTATTTATTTTGAGAAGACGTCTATTTTGGTTTGACAGAAGTTACCATGATTAATTAATTATACTTAAAAAAGAAGATTTATACTTTGAAATTATTTTTAATAAATTATCAACCTATGTATAGACAACATTATCCGTATCCTAGAGCCCAACCATAATAAATTTTTGGACACATATAACCATATTACTAACATCAAGCACCATAAATATACCCATAAACCTTCTATTAACCTTATAACGGATTCTAGGTACCCGCAGCAACTAAATACCCTTAACCACTCATTGCTAGTTAGACTTTACAATCACCTTAAAAAAATTTTTAAAGCCCCCCTAGATAATTTGTCTCTCCTACTAGGAACAATTTAATGTAATCACAATAGAAATCTCAGTCATAATAAAACCCTCTCTTATAATCACCAACTAGAACAGGCTATTATACATATGAATAAGTAATGGAAAGAATAAAAAATGCTAATTAATAGCAATAATAGTAGCAGAATTAATAATGCATACCCTAATCTAAATAATAACCTGACAATAATTATGGTATTCATTAATACTATTTTTTTATAGTAAAATCTAACCAATTGAATCAAGTAGCAAATAAATAACCCATATCCTAATAAGGACTAATTGACAATAAACAACATATTGAAAAAGAAATGAAAAAAATAGAACCAAAAAAAAAACAATAAGATGAAATAAAACCAGAAGAAAGAGTGGAGCAAGTAGAAGAATTAGAAGGTATTTATAATACAAAATACTAGAATTGGCATTATAATATGAGGACGGTTATATTTATAGAGGTCAAGGGTAACCTCCATAAACTAGATAAGGATTTGGCATGCTTACAGATAATGAAGGAAAAGAAGTTTATGCTGGCTATTGGAAATAGAATTTTTATGAGGGGTAAGGTAGATTGTAGAATTTATCGGTTGAATAAATTGATGGTGCTTTTGATTGCAATAATATGACAACTATTGGAAATGGCTGGTCATCATATGAGGGTAAGACAAAATTTCCTATAATTTTAGGTTAATTTATTGGCGGCAAAATGTAAGGTTAAGGTATGCTTGTCTTATCAAATGGAGAAAAATATATAGGCGAATTTGATGATGGCATGATTCATGGAGATGGTGAATTTACAACATTTCAAAATGAAGTTATAAAAGGTATTTGGGATCAAGGCTATTTGGTGCAAATGAATGAAGAATGATTAATATTAAGTGTATTTTTTATAAATTGTAAATATCTTATAAAGTGCATTGTCCATGAATTCAAATGTTATATTAACTTTGTAGTAGTTAGTTAAATAAAATGAAAATATGATTATTATTTGAGCATTTGATAATTTTATATCCTGATTCAATTATCTCTTGTTTATATGAATAGTTAATAAAAACCATTTTTGGAGTTTGTTTTAGAAAATAGTTTCACATAAGTGATATTTATATTATGCAAGTGTAATTACTAAGTGCCCTGGACTCTATATAATTCTCAAAAATGCTTAATCACAAATATAGTAGTTTAAGGATTATTAAAACATTGATAATTTTATTATCACATAATTATCACCATGATTTCACCTTAATTTCAACGAAATAAATGTTTTGTCAACCACCTAAAGTAAAAAAGTAAGTCTTTCAATATTTTTGTTTCATAAACCTTCAGTATATTCAACCTTAAATGGATGTTAATAGTTGAATGAGTGTACTATTTTATTTATTCATTCTCAGCGTACTGGATTGATCAAAATTATTTATGAATGCTAAATTTGTTATTCTATGTGCATTATTCATTTGAGTAATATATAGTTGATGGGCTAATCAACTTAAGTGGAGTAGGGTGTTTCTGGTTATAAAAGAATGTTAATTTCAAATTTAAAGTTAAATGAAAAAATTAATGCAATGTTATGATAGTAGCTCTTTTATATTTTCATTCATAAAAGTTTTGAGAATAATTAATAATGCATTAAAGTATTCCAAAAAAGAAATACTGATAACTTCAAATGCATTCATTTTTTTTAATTATGAAGTTGAATCAATGCAGACAGCCAACTGATATTTTCAAATTGATAAATCATAATACTGTAGTAATTATTTCATAATAAATCCTCGATTAGTGGTTTCTCTATGATTCTGCAATTGAATAACATAATTATCAATACTTTTGTAACAATTATTACAACCAAATCAAGTATTAATTTTACAATTCTTAGTATGTTTTAATATTCTATTTAAAGAAGCATTACAAAGTAAACAACTATCAACTGTTCCTTGAAAACAAATTTTAGCAGACTGAATAACACTAGGAGCATGAATTAGTTGTTGCTTTATAAAATAAATTGTTGGGGCTTCTACACGGTGTTTAAAAATTTAAATATTTAATATACTATTGCAAGCTAAAAAATCATCAGAAGCACTCCCTGCACAAGTTTTACAAGATTAATGACATTTTTCACATAAAGAATTCTATAAAACTTGATTGAATTAGCCAATACAAATATTTTACATATTTTTTTATATATATTTTTGTAACTAAAGTAATTTTGAACTTAAATCTTAATTCTATTAATTTTGGCATTCAAAACATAAATTGAATCTTCTTATCAATTCAATTTACAAACAAAACCTAATTTAGTTTAAGTATAAGCAGATTAGTGTAATAATCTATTTTAGATGTGCATATTAACAAGATATTGGACAATCGAAACACTTATCAGAATATTTCACAAATATTTGGTAATTACGCATTCTTTTTTATTAAAATTTAACAGCATTTGCATCATAATTGCTGCTCCATTATTTATATATATATATATATAATCATGTTGGCATTATAATCAATAAGGTTTACCAGTTATTGATTAAATTCTTATTATTTATCTCTTAATAATTTACACATAAATTTTTCATTTTACTTCATCTTACTTATAAGGATGTTAAATTCATTTTATTTAAAGTGTTAATTAGGTTTAGGTTTTTATATCATAATAATTCAAAAAAATAATCAATCAATTTAAATCTACTTCTGTAATATGAAATTTCGATTAAAGACCAATGAAATAGATTTTTAAATAATTTAATTCTTTTTCAATAGCATATCTAGTTCTTATAGCTTTTAGTTTCTTCTGCTCTTCTTTTTTGAGTGGGACTTCGTCTGAAATCTTTGTAAATGGAAGAATTTTAGAATTGCAGGCTTTTGGTTTGAAGGCAGAAGTGTGTTCAATCCTCTCAGCTTAGTTCATAATCGAAACAATAAATCAACATATAATGATCCTATTATCTCATTTGTAGAGGGTACTTTCTGCTAATTTTATTGATAAACAATAATTGTGTAATACAAAATTAAAGATACTTTATTGTATTGTTTTTTTAATTTAACTTTAATTAATTTAAATCATTATCAATTGCTTTGTTCTTAGGGAATAATTTATCTATTTTTCTTTTTCATTATTTAAGAAATGATCATTTAAGCAAACTCTTTTACTTTAAAAAATTGTTCAATCTCTTTTAGCATTTATTAATCTTTAACATTAGGTCTTAATTTTACCAAGTTTCTTATACTTATATCATTTTCTAAATTTTTAAGTTGATCCTCCGTCTTTATTAGATCGTTTTCCATATCTTCAATTGTCATTTTATTTAAATTTTTAAATAAAAAAATTTCATATTTCGATAAAAGACCTTAATCCTCGTTCTAAATTTAGGAAGCTACTTCTTATTTATTCTTATTTTTGCGTTCTTTGATTCTTTCATTATATCTTGTTACATGATATTACTTTATATAAATAACTAAAGCATACAATTTTTCATACAATTCTAAATTTTATTGATAAGTCTAGTTGAACAATTAAATTTCATTATTCTATGGTATTTTCTTCATTTAATCATCTATCTTGGCTGACATGTTATTAATTTATTTTATTAATTCTGTTAATTATTCATGGTTTAATTATTAATTTTATGACTTTTCATTTATTTAATATAATTCTATTTATAATTGTTCTTCTTGCATTTTTAATTATTCATAATTCTTTATTAGATTATCATCCAAAAGGCTAAAATTTAATTCTTTTTATTTTTCTTTCACTCGCTTAAAAACAATCTCTAACCTTTAAGCATTTATTTGATTAGTTTTTTAATTTTTCTCGATCAAATCTCTAGTTTGTTTTTTTTTTTCACTCTATATAATTTAAAGGTCTTTCAATTCTTAATTAAATAACTGAGCATTTTGATGTTAAAGCTTTAAATATTCCTCTAAAGTCGTTATTTCTTGTTCCAATTAGTTATTAAGTTTTTCTTTTTTCTCATTCATTTATTTATATAATTCAATACTTTGAACCTGAAAATTTATTGATTATAGAGCAGAGGAAAATTAGTTGTGCTTATTTTCTAATTGATTATTTAGAATTTTATTTTTTTATACCATTTCGTGATAAACTATTAATTTAGATTTCAATATGCCGACATATATTATTTTTTTTTTCTAAATCAATTAAATTGGCTTTAAAATTTTCACATGATTTAATTTAATTGTTAATTTTTTCACTGGAATTAAATTCATTGAATTAATTGAATTATTCAAATGTCTTTTATTGGTCCAATATAATTTAATTTATCTTTTTAAATGTGTCATTTATTAAATCCGTATTATATTCATTCTTATAACACTAATTATTATCGAGATAAAGTTGAATTTCACTTTGTTAATCTTTCATTTTTTTTACAAATTAATTCAATTAGTACTAGGCATATTGTAAATTTTTAATTCTTTCTACATTTCTACCAACATTTTCCTTAATCTCCTTATAAATTCGCTTGTATTCTTAATATTTTACAGACATTCTGAGTTGTATTAATTACATTAGATAATTTAAGTAAGCCTAATTATTTTGTATAAGTTAACTTATTTAAGTAATTTGATTGTAAAATAGATATTGGTTAAATTATTTCAATTCTTCTAAGTATTAACTAAATTATTTGTTTAAGTTTTCAATTTCTTAATGATGTTAATCAATATAATGATTATCGATTTAATAAATATAGTAATTTGCCTCTTCAATTAAATTTTTAAGTTTATCTTAATCCAATTTAATTTTTTCAAGCTTACTAGAACAATATTAATATAGAGTAATTTGTTGTAAGGAATCAAGTTGTGACATCGATTTCTCTTCTTCTTCTACTGAGTTAATATCTTTTGTAATTTTTTAGTTCTATGTTATCATCTCTGAAATCTTATCTTGTCCTAAAAATGATTTGTAAACATGTTTATAGAAGTTTAAATGTTATTAATTGATTTAAATCTAAGGAGAATATAAACTACATTATTCCTTTACAATTTTTGATTAAGATAGATATTATTCTTTTTCTTATTCTAATTTTATTTTTTCTTTTGATTCTTCTTATTCCTTAATTTTTGGGAAACACTAATATAATAACTTTTCCAAACAAATTCTGTTTTTCCTTTCTTTTTATAACATTGAGCTGATTACATCTTTCTCTAGTTATCCTAAATCCAAGGTATCGTTTATTCTATTATTTATTTACTCTTAAGCTAAATCATTCATTTATTCTAGTAATTCATTCTTATTCTTAGCTATATATTAATGAATATAAAACTTTAGAAAAAATCTTATGATGTAAGTAGTTAATATAGTATGATTCCGAGACTCCAAATATCAGCGGTCTTATCATATATCATCTATTGTAACATCACTTCGGGTGCCATGTAATTAAAAGTGCCTTGTGGCTAAACTGAAAAAGCAGGGATGCCTTTTTCTTCAAAACCTAAATCTATTAATTTTACTGTATAATTTTTATTTTTATTCTCAAAATAGACAAAGAAATCTGGTTTCAAATCTCTAAGAAAATAGCCTAATTAATGTAATTAAATCACTCCTTCTACCATCTTAAAATATCATATAGTTTACTTATTCAAATATCCTGCATTTTTCAACTGAACTAATAGATGGACGAGAATACATCAATGTTTAAATATCTTTACCTTTTTCCTCAACAATATAGAATTTTTTTTATCCCTATGATGTTGTAATATCCTGAATTCCATATATTTTAATTATTTTTTAGCATTTAGGTATTTTTTCATTTTATAATGTTTTTATTTATTGAAGAAGTTCTTTATCATTATTCGATATTTAATTGTATTCTTTTATGATAAATTATTCATTTCGATTCCTTAATAAATTTCCATTATAATTTTTTGTTTGAGTACCTTAACCATTAGAGAATTAAAGATTGTCATACATTTTTCCTTCTATAAAAATAGTTTCAGGTATTTCTGCTTTTTGAAAAGGTGGATTCATTGCTGAAATTTATTAATAGAATTAGATAATAATTATATAATCATTTTTCTGCAGATAGTTAATTAACATTCTTATTCTAATTCTATTATCTATTAAATGAAATAATTATTTTAGATAATTGATAGATTGCTTATTCTTTATTACAAGTAGAACATATTACAATGAATAAAATAAATTAATTCATTCTAGTAGCGTAATAAAACAACAGAAATTATCAAGCTTATAGAACACAATTTTGGATCTCACAACAAGTAGATACATTAAGTTCTTAATGATGGGTGGGAGTGAAGATTCTTAGATATAGGACATATGTGCGATAATGTTAAATGGAAATGCAATATAATTGAAAAAGATGCTGCAGATAACTATTTAAAAGTATATATATATGGAAAATAATATATTGAAATGAGATGTATGAATTGGATAATGAAATAGAAAAGATTGAGTTCAAGAATATCTTTGCTTAATTTCAAGGATTATTTGAATGATATTACACCTGAGATGTTATAATTCATAATCACAAGAGAAAAGTGTGAAGTTGATACTTAATTAACAATCCGAAAAGAATTATCATAGATATTATGTAGTTTTATTGATTAAGATGTGCTAGATCCTTCTTTGATTGTTAATATATGTTGAAGGTATTAATAATTATTATGTGGAATACATCAGAATATTATGTTTAAATTAGTATCCCAAGAATATACTGAATTAACTGATGCAATTTCAGTAAAGAATCTAGGGCCAAAATTAGAATTTGTAAAAGACTAAAAGAGTTTATGATGAATAAATTAAAGTTAGAGTTAAGTAATATTTATATACTTAATAAATATTATAATAACCTTGCAAATTTCATGCATACTTTGAGGATAACAAAACGATGTGATTAGATTTAATCAAATGAGATTAAGATACTTTGATTTACTCAAGAGAACCGAAGCAGAATAAGAGATTATAGTTGATAGCTTAAAATATAAATTATCAGTCTATGAAATATTGTTTCATTATAGAATACAACTTTGATAACTACCTAAAAAAGAATTTTCAGAGGAGTGTTCTTTGGGAATCTAGTTTGTTGCATCTAGAAATATGCAAAGGAGAAAAGTAAATGAAAACTTAACTAATATGATAATAACTAGTAATCGGAAATAAATGTTGCCAAGAAGGTGTAGAATAGTTATAAAGTAGATAATGATAGAAAAACAGTATTTCAGTATTTTGATAAATATATATCAATCTATAGGATGAGATTTATTTTTAACAAGAAAGTTGATGTATTTAGATTTGAATGCAAAGCTACATTACTAGCCGAAGTGTTTCTTTTAAAATTCTTCTTGACCTTCATTGCTATTTATAATGCATGCCATAAGCATGCCAAGTGTTAATGGCCAATCAAACTCAGGTGATAATAATTAGGAAAGAAATTAAAGCAATACAAACGAAATAATATGTGGATTTATTCATAAATATCGTAATTAAGCAAGGAATTTGTTTAGTTGAAATTAAAAAAAATTAATTCTTTTGAAATAAATCATCATTACTTCCAAGATTCTATCCAGGCAACACTAAATTTAATAAATATAATAATAGACTTCTCTGATCTATTTGGATAGCACAAGATTAAAATTTGTAAGATTAGCTAAGCTAAAAATGATTAAAAAAAGATTCTGAACATAATGGTTGCAGATTAGTATAATAAGCATGAAGTTTAAAGAGTTTTAGAGCTCCTTCATCAATTTACCTAAGGCGTTAGATTTTTTAAAATATATCAATTAAATTGACAGTTTTCTCTTTTAAAGTTAATTGATTTGAAGGATCTGAATGTGAGAGTAGAAGCATGTGCGAGATAAGAATAAATAACTTAAAGTATTAGAAAAAATAATCAAGTACTCAATGAAAAGGAAAAATATGAAGATCATTTGAACTTGCTAAGGAGTTGTTTTCTAATTGCGATTATATACAAATTTATTAAATATCTCTTGGTGAGCAATATTACTAGTATATGAAGAAATTTTAAGATTATACATCTTCTCAATTCAAAGATCCAAGTTAAAACAGGTTAGTCCTCTCTGTCTGAATTTGAATATTGTAGTATTCAATGTAGAGATCCTCGACTAGTATTATTTTTAACTCACTTTAATTTATATGAAATATATTGGGCGATAATATTTTATTAAAATAAAAACTAATCTCCTTATATTTAAGTTCAAGGCCAATTTATCAGAATGGAATCTTTAAGAAAACTTAACCTGACAAAGTCAATACATGAATGATGTAATGGATTCTACTTCAACTGTGAGTGTTAGGAGAAACCTGACGAATTCGAAATATAACAATTGATTCTAAATAGGAAATGGGAAAGAGGTCAAATGGGTCAGTCAAACTAACAAAGGGCAAATTAAATGGATAATTGTATGCAATGAGAGTTGACCTAATTTATACAGAGATGAACAAGATCCAAGTACTTTATTATTGCTCAGAGGAAAATCTAAAAAGGGAAATTAAAATACAAGGCAAGCTATTCATCCAAAAATATGCAAACTCCATCATTATTTGGAAGTTAAAGAAATGTATATTTGGTTCTTTAATATTTTTGGATTAGGGAAAATAGATTATTGTTTCACTAGAATCAAATTATTCAAGGATGAAGTATTCATGTTTTTTTTTAATCTTGTCTCAATATACTACCTATATAAAAAACAATGATTCATAGATCTCAAAGTGATTTACAATTTTAAATGAATCACACAAATTTCTATTTTCTATTTCCAAAATGGCTACCCATAAAATACTACTTTTTAATAGTTTTTGGCAGACTCTTATTTAATCAAATAGGAAATAGCCTAGAATCTAATAAACTTCATTTTAAACTTTAAGTAAATTCATTCCTATAATTTTCCTTGATAATCAATCATAATCACCATCTATATCATTATTTATTAAATATATATTGATTGAGAATTGAAATATCTATAATTATTATATATTAATAATTGAAAGATAAACTACTAAATCTTGAAACTAAATTATAAACTAAGTTTGGTATCTTCAAAATCAAAGAAAAGCAAGAACATATTGTTAAGAAAAAGGGTAAGTGGTACCTAAAAAGAGTAAAAGATAAATTATAATTCTTCTAGATGCTCTTCTAAGTTAGAGCATTGATTATCAATTCTAAAATTTCATTCATATCTTTCTTTAAACAATTCCAAAGCTATCAAATAAATATTCTGCCAAAATAAAATTTTAGGATATATATAAACAGTATCTTAATGAATAATCATGTGATTTTTCCCTCAATCTATTCAATCTAAGATCAATTAGTATTTCCAAACAGAAGTTCTTTTCGGGTACACATTTATAAGAACTTATAATTTTTCATTTTTTTAAATAAATCTATATAAATAATAACTAGTCTACTCAAAATTCAATATTAAGATTACTTTGATTTTGAGAATCAGGTGCTTTTATAATATTACTATATTCTTCTTCTAAATAAAATAAATATTCTCTATTTTCAGTAAATTCACCTTCACTAAGTCCTTCAGATTAGTATGCCCAGGTAAAAGCTCGTTTAGCATAAAGTTAATCGAACTTTCTTCCTAACAAGTTAAGTCTACTAATAATTGAAGCATCATTTGAGAAGAATATTCCAGTTTATTTCATTTCAGCCAACTCAGATAATATTTAATAATTAGATGAAGTGCATTAAAAAACTCTAGGGCTTTAGCGATAGAAATGTTCTAAATTTTAAAGCGTCACGTCGAATTTGCCATAAAAATGGTTCTATTCCTTTTATCTAAATAATAAAGTTGTTGAAAGATGTTCAGGATTTACAGGACATTAGTAAAGTTTACATTCTTTTTGAGTGAGATATTTTATGAATTCAGTCTGATTTTACTATTTTCTAGTGTAATTGTTTATTGAACTCATTCTCCCATATGAAGGGATGAAATAATGCAAACTAGGATATGGACACATATTTTAAAAAAATTTGGAATTGTCAATGTTGTTAAATCTTTTTAATCCAGTGTATGAACTAATATTTATGCAATCAGGTTATTTAAATGGGAATAATCTAAATAATCTAAATAATCTAAATCTAATTGTTAATCAATCACATTGTACATTGACTAATTGTCAAACATAATGATATTGTCAAACAAGTATCTCGTCATATAAATTGAAAATGTAGCATTATAAATTTCAAGAATATTATTTGACATTTCTGAGGATGGAAATAGTATAAACCCATTTTTTTTTACTTTAATTCCATAATCTTAAGATAATCTGCTAGTTAATAAAGTAGAAAAACCAGATCCAGTCCCTCCACTTATTGAAGTTGTTATCAGAAATTAATCTAATCGATCCATCGTTTCTACTTATTGTCTAATAAAATCTAATCCTTAATCAACTAACTTTTTTCCAACAGTATATATTCCTCTAGAATAGATGTTTGATGTGTCTTCTTTTCCATTAAGAAATGAATTCTTTTTAAATTTGATGTATTTATTTCTTTAAACTTCATGTATCATTCTGTCATCTAAATCAGCAAATAGCGCTAATGGATGATAATTTCCATCAACCTAGTCATAAATATACTTCTTCTATGTTGTCTCATTGTACTCCTTCTCATACAATTTCCATAACATATCGCCAATCATTACACCAGCCCCTCCAATATGAATGTGAAATGCAGATGACATTCTATAAATAAACAATATTAATGAGAGATTTATTTAATTTTAAAGGTAAAATGTTTTTGAAAAATAATTTTGTAATGTTACATCTATTAAAATAATATTAGAGTACAAAATATCCTATCATTTTAAGCAGAATAATAGATATTGATTTTGGCTTATCATACTTATACTTTATGATTAGATAGTTTAATAATATTTATTGATTGGCGTTACTAGTTCTATATATCTGTAATTTTTTATTTCATTTATTTCACTTCTTCAAAGAATTATAATTCTAGTAATTAGATTTAAGAGTTTAGATGATTTATGACAAAATACAATATCCTCCAAGGAGGAAAAGAAGTACTGTCAAACCTATAATCTAGATAACAGTTTAATGTGTAATTTAAGAAAAATTATGTTGTCATAGGAATTTCATGAATTTCTTTATAAAGCTAGCATAATTAGAATCAAGAATAAAGAAAAATTATAATAAATTAAATGATTAGGGGCAAAATCTATTAATTTCTTCTTGTTATTGCACAATCCAATTTCAATAAGAAATTTATAATTTTAAATTTATTTATGGCTTCAAAAAATTTGTATACCAGTTGTAGATTATGAAAATTTTTAATTGGAAACTTTTTTTGAGCAAATAATTTTATTAATTAAACAATTGCATTCTGTTAAAATTGTTGTACCGAGATTATCTTTACCTCATTATAAAAACAAACGAAAATTTAATCAAATCCTTTATTTTGAGGTTATAAGATTTGATTTTTTTTAAATTATGCGCATAAATAATATACAGATATTCAAAATAAAATATAACCAATAATAAATTAACAAAAATCTATTGTTGATATTTTCATAATTCTTTACACCATCTTATTTTATTTCTTTTATCTATGATCTCAATTGATCAAATAATCTCTGTTTATATGTCACCATAATCTGCCACATTCCTATTATTCATAGAGGCTTTTTAACTTTTAGTATTTTTATGATACATAAGCTATTCAAACTAATTAACTATTATCATTTATGTAACATACCAATATTAATCCGAAGTAGATTATTCTATAACAAAAATTTATGAATCTAATGAAAAAGAAATCAAATTATTATATTGTTAAATTAAGCTAAATGTATAAACTTAATCTTTATGATCAGATATTGTTTGTTAACATAACTATTATTTCTATTTAATCGAAAAGTTAATTGTACGATCATGACTTCATGATATCATCATTATTATTCAACAATAAACAAAATATAGGATCTAAATATTCAATCAATTTTACTAAGAATTTCATCAATGATGTCAAATAACATATCTTGTAAGAATTTCATTTTCTTCACCTCCAGATACAAAGTGATTAGCACGGTTTTTTTATTTCCACTGAAACATTAAATTTGATCCAGTTTCATTTAGTTATGTTCAAGTACTTTCATGTCCTTGTTACATTCAGCAACCACAATTGATTAATCCTTATTAAAATCAACAGCACAGATACCATTCATATTATATAATTGAATTTTAATCCATGAATTCATAGGAGAATGGGGTAAATGTAAAACTTCTTTCCTTTTCTTCTATTTTTATTTCTACATTCTCTTCTATTATCCTACTCCTTCTTTTATTTTGGTTATTCTCTCTTCTTTAATTAAATTTCATTATCCTATTTTTATTAAAATTATGGATAATCTTGAGGCAAAATGTTATTTCTTTTCCTTAATTAGAGTTATATAACGATTGTGAATTCAAATTTATTTACTGATCAACTTATTTTATTCTAGGTGGGCTGCTTTTAGCCTAATTTAATTATTATAATATTTCTATTGATTACTATATTTGATTGAATCTATCTTCAATTATACAATTGATATTTCAATTAATTTAGTATTTTATCCTAATGATCAAAACAGAAACCAGCGATGTCAATAATTTATACATGTGTATTTTGTTTGTGTCTTATTCAAGGTACAAATATTCTAAAAAGTTTATATTTCTGTTATCCTATCTTTGACTTGTAGAAGATTAAAATAAAATTCCAATATTTCCAATTTGAGCAGTATTACTTAAGGTAAGATATTTCTCCCTCTCCAAAAATACACATTTTATATTTCCTATTGTCTATTGAATTAGGCTTTATTTAAAATATTTTTAAAGGATATACCAAAAATACAATATTTCATAACTAATTTAACATTGTAAAAACTTTAACGCATCTATGTATGATATGTTACATATTTGATAACTCATTATTAAATTATCTCTTGTAAATGAATTATGAATCAAAATCTTATTATTTATTTTTTCAAATTTGAGCAATAATTGATGATGAATAATTTGAAATTTACATTGTTAGATATAATGATAAGCTTCAAAATGATTTATTAAGAATTCAGCTATTATAACTTATAATCTAGCCTTTGATGAAGTTCGAACGCACTCCTTTTTGATTAAATATAGATGGAGTTGCTAAGCTATAAATATGATATTTTTACAATTCAATATTAATAAATCGTAATTTGCATTCACTAATTTTTTTAATTCTCTATAATTTTTCTTTAGAACTAGCATTCCTTTATTAAGTTTCCTTTCGTTTCAAATTATATCTACTTACTAAATTAATTTTGATCTAAGTTGTTATTTAATTCTACAATTCGTTTATTAAGTAATCTATTTACCAATTCATTAAAAGGCATATAAAGAAACCACAACTATTGTAGAATGTATGTATTCAAATAATTACATAAAATATTTTTACTACATTTTATAATTAGTTTACCTTTAACAAATCATTTTCCTTCTATGAATAGGCTCTACAAAAGGTATTTTGATTGAAAAAACAAAATTATTAAGACTCCCTAAAGTAAACAATTAAATAGAACAATTCGAATAAGAATTACTTTACCAAATAAATTTTAGACTTAAAAATCAAAAAAAATAAAATAGACTTTTTACCCCTTAACCATAATTCTAAAATATAATATTTAAATAGTTGAATTAAAAAGTATTCTTAAAGATAATTATTCTAGATATTCTCATGATAATGCAATGCAAAAATAATTGTAATGACATATTGAGGGTAAATACTAATCTAAATAGTTCTATTATTTTAAATTATCTATTTTGAAAATTCAAAGTAATCCTAATTAAGTGTTTTATTTGGTTGAGGAAATGAACCCCAAAAACGAGAATAAAAATACTTATATATAAAAAACTCAACAACACGTTAAATTGTCTATTTAATCTCAAAAGATCAAACTCTCTAAAAAGTTAGAGAAACTTAGACTAATTTATCTTCATAACAGATTGTAAATCTTCCACACAATCTACAAAGGATTTGGAGCCAAAAACTAGCTCTTAATTCAAGCTTAATTAAACACTTTTATATAAAAAACACCTAACCAATCAACATAAAAATAGATTTTAAGTAATGTTTATAGTATTTATATTTTTTTCATAATTATTCTTATCTAGACCTGATATTTTTTAAGATGAATAATCCAATTACTATCACATTTAGGTAAGTAGTAGTTTTTAGAAGATTACTCTGTTTTTTAAGTTGATATGTTTCTTTCTATTTGATAATATGCAGTCTGAATGGATCGGGCTGAATTCATCTAATTTTCAATTTTTTATTCTTAAATTATCGAATTAGCTTTCAATCTTGGAGTTGATTCAGATTGATCATTTTAAAGTGTACTTAAATAAATTTGTTTTCTTTTTGGTTGCGCTTTAAAATATTTATATTGAGCCCCTATTAATGTTGGATCTACTATTAGACTAAATTTTACATTTTTCTTTAGAACGATAACTATTTGAAGGTCTTGTCTTTATTCGATAGAAGTGGTAACTCTTTACTATTTATTTTAAGTTTTCACTAGTTTATCAACCATTTTTTTATTGCAAAGAGTCAAAAGATACTTATGAATATCATGAATTTTATTTGAGTCTTTTCCGATTGCAGAATATTCAAACATTTATAAAAATTTTTCATCTTAACTATTATGATTTTTTTATATGGCCTGCTTATCAAACCATGATTAGGAAGAAGTAGAATATAAATAAATAGGTTGATGCTGGTGCTGATGATTACCTTCCTATTTTTTACATTGGAGATTACAATAATTCGATAAATTTTAAGCTACCTTCCTTAAACTTCATAGTCCTTCATGAAAGAGATCATTTAGATGACAAATGCAGAACTTGAACCAAAATTTTAAGTTGTTTACAATTTTAAGTAATATGAAGAATGTTAATATACAACATGCGAATTTACAAAGGATATATTATATGAAAAAAAGTAAAAAGTGTTTTTTTTCTAAAAGCCCTTCTGCAAGTTTAGGTAATTTAGGTATTAAAAAATACAGAGAGAGAATATCTTTTTAATGTGTTAATTGTAATATTGAATATTCAACTAATTGATTTAAGATATGTTTAGCTATTTATTTGATAATTGGAAATCTAAACCGAAAATATAGAAATAAATCTTAGTGGCTATCGATAAGCAAAACCACTAGATTTTAAGTTTTCTAATAACTAAATCAAATTGTTAAAGGGATTTATTTTTCAATTATTTTATTTCTATAAAGATTAAATAAATTATAAAAATATGTAATTTTAGAGGACTTTATATGGAAAAACAATAAATTTTGATAAAAATGTTCTCCTTTCAGAATGGAAATTAATTTAATCCTTTTCATATTAGACAATTAATCACTCAATACATGAATAATTTGATAGATATTTAAATATTCAGATCCCCCCATATTAGGCCATTTAATAAGTGTTTAAAGAGTTAAATAAGGTAAATGAAATAATTTAACTTATAATAAAAATTAGGAAGGATATCATTTATACTTAATATAAAGAATCTAACACAAGTAATTTTTATCCTTAAAATTAGATGATACATGTTCAATGTTTGGAACATATTAAAATTTATAAAACTATCTTGGCAAGTATTTTGAGATCGAAATGAAACCTTAATATAGGAAATATTAGCTAACTTAATATGGGATTATAGATTTATTAGTATTCAGTTTTTTGCATAAAAGCAGAAGTTTTCATAGAGTAATTACAAAAGGAATAGCTCCTTAAATATCCAGTTTGTTTAGTTGGTATTAAGAGTTTATTTCAGAATTTCAAATAAATAACAATATTGATCCAAATTATTTACCAAGAAAGGAGAAGCGAGTTTAAATATAGAAAAACAAATAGCAAAAAAGTAATCCTGAACTAATTGAATCAATTAAGGATGATAAGTTGGATGTTTTCAAAGATCTAATTGAGAAAGGCGCCTCTATATACACTGTATCCTTAAGGGATAAGGAGAAAATGCTTGTTCCCCATTTAGTATGTGCATTTGCAAGAATAAATTATGCATAATATTTATAAAGTAAAAATGTAGATTGGGAATGTGAAGATGATGACAGAATGACCTCCCTTATTTTATGCTATCAGAAGTGAATCCAAAGAAATGATTGAATATCTACTTAATCAAAAAGTAAATTTAGAACACAAAGATATTTAAGATAGAACTCCAATTTTATTATGCTTGTTCATTAGGATAATTGTTTATTATTAGGTTTCTTGTGGAAAACGGAGCAAATATAAATGCTAGAACAGCTTTGGGAAGAACTCCATTTTCAAAAGCCAGCTTTTTAGGATTATATAACGTAATTGAATTTCTCCTTCAATAACCAAACATAGACAATAATTATGCAGATAAATAAGGAAGAAATGCATTGCATAATGCAGTTTTCGGCCCAAAAGGAGGTAGAGATGGAAGAAAGGTTGGTACTTAATGTTACGATAGTCCTTTGATTGCTTAACTATTTCTTGAACATGGAATGGATGTGGAAGCTAAAGACAAAGATTTTAATATTCCGTTGCATGTAGCAGCATCTAGTGAAGCTTTAAGTTCAATCCCTGTTCTAATAGCATTTGGTTGTTATATCAATAAAAGGAATAAATGGGGAGAAACTGCATTAATTATAGCAGCTAAATTTAATCATTATGAAACTGCTAAATTATTAATTTCAAATTAAGCCGATTATTTCTTAGAAAATGAGGGATATACAGCCATGGAAATTGCTGCAAAAAATGATTAATTTGAGGTATTTCAATTATTACTAGATAAAATGAAACCATAATTATTAGAATTAGAAAAGGGAAGTAAATATAGGTTACAATAAGTTCTTTAATCTTCGATGAACATTACCAAGAGTTTCAAAGCTAATAAATATGTCAAATATTTCTTATAAAATTTTTAACCAACGTATGACAAAGATCATGCAGGATTGATAATAGAGATGTATGATGGTTAGAATGAACTTATGTAAAGTTATCTAAAGACTTAAATTATCTCATAAGAATAGATAAGCAACTCTTTTGAACTTTGTTTGAAAAGGAAAAACATGTCAATATTCAAACAGTTATGCCTTCATGCCTAATTTTAGTATATTGTCTGCCTTTAAAAATCATTAATTACTATGTTGCTCGAATCAACAGATTTAGACATATTGCTTTTTTAATTTAATATTGATTGGTTTAATTATAGAAGTAAATTTGGTGAGGCTTTTTTACATAAACTGATAGAGAAG